>PVKA01011547.1:0-60546 GCA_004027165.1 Ctenomys sociabilis | reverse complement strand
TGGCTATCATAAGGAAATCAACCAACAACAAATGTTGGAGAGATTGTGGGGAAAAGGGAACACTTCTCCACTGCTGGTGGGAATGTAGACTAGTACAACCATTGTGGAGGTCAGTATGGAGACTCCTCAAAAGAATAGGACTAGAAATCCCATTCAAGCCAGCTATCCCCCTACTGGGAATTTTCCCAAAGGATTTGGAAACATTGTATCATAGAGATATATGTGTACCTATGTTTATAGCAGCACAATGTGTGATAGCAAAATCTTGGAAACAACCAAGATGTCCATTACACTTTCTTAAATTCAATGCAGTTGCGTGCTTCACAGGTATCAGCATATATAGTTAGTCAGGGTAAGAATCCTACCCCATAACTGCTAGTTTCAAAAATCTCCTGATGCTTCTCAGGATCATTGTCTTACCCATCTAGTGTGTATAAGTGAATAGTATTGTCTCTGTCATGTTTCTCAGCATTTCTCTTTGCCCTCTCCTCATTGTCCAATCCTCAAGTTCTCAATTTCCTTTTAATTGCATTATACATTTCTATTTGCAGTACTTCTTTTGAGTTATACTAGGGAGACTATACAATATTTGCACATGTGGGGCTGGATTATTTTGCTTATAAATATGTCTTCAAATGGCATCTACTTAAATATGAAGACTTCGAGTTTATCATTTTTTACAGATGAATAATTCTCATTGTATAAAAATACCACATATTTTTCAACCATTCCTCAGTGACGGGCATCTTGCTTGTTTCCAAGATTTTGCTATCTCAAATTGTGCTGCTGTAAACATAGGTACACATATATCACTATGATATGATGTTTTCACTTCCTCCAGGAAAATTCCTGGTACAGATATAGCTGGCTTGAATGGGATTTCCAGTCCTAGTTTCTTAAGGAGTCTCCATACTGATTTTCATAATGGTTGCACCAGTCTACATTCCCACCAGCAGTGGAGAAGGGTTCCCTTTTCCCCACAACCTCTCCAAAATCTGTTGTTGGTTGATTTGTTTATGATAGCTATTCTTTCTGGGGTGAGATGGTATTTCAGAGCTGTTTTAATTTGCATTTCATGGATGATTAGTGATATGGAGCATTTTTCATATATTTACTCGCTTCTTTAATTTCATTCTCTGACAAGTGTATCTTCATCTCAAATGCCAATTTCTGGATTAGGTATTTAAATTTAGGGGCCCTGATATTTTTTAGTTCTTTATGAATTCTAGAGAGCAGACCCTTGTCTGAGTGCTTATGAGTTAGGATTTTTAAAAAAATTTCTGGGTTGCCTTTTCACTTTGTTGGTAATTTCTTTTGATGTGCAAAAACTTCTCAATAACAGGTGGTCCCAGTTGTTAATTTTTTCAAGTGTGTCCCACGCGAATACATGTATGTTCATGTATTTTGCCTACCCCTATGTCTTCAATAGTTTCTCCTACTTTCTCTTCCAGGAGATTGAGTTAAGATCTTTAATTGCATGGTGATAGACCTGGGTCAAGTTTTAGTTTTCAACATGTGGAGAGACAATTTTTCCAGCACCATTTGTTTAAAAGGCTATCTTTCCTCCAGTAAGCATGTTTGGCTCCTTTGTCAAAGATCAAGTAGTTGAGTGCGTTCATAGAGGTGTCTGCATCTTCTAGCCTATTCCGTTGATCTTCCGGTCTATTTTGTTGCCAGTACCATGCTGATTTTATCACAGTAGCTTTGTAGCATCATTTCAAGTCAGGAATTATAATGCCTCCTGTTTTGTGTTTGTTGGCTAGGATTGCCTTTGTTATTCTAGGTCTTTTCTGATTCTAAATAAATTGTAAAAATGATTTTTCTGGGTCTAGGAGGTATTTTGTTGGTAGTTTGATAGGCATTGCATTGAATCTGTACAACAGTTTTGGGAGTATGGCCATCTTTGTGATGTTGGTTCTTCCTATCCAGGAGCATGGAATATCTCTCCATTTTCTTTTTTTTTTTTTTTTTTTTTTTTTTTTTTTTTTTTTTTTTTTTTTTTTTTTTTTTTTTTTTTTTTTTGTCTTTTTGAGGAAGGGTCTCATTATGCAGTTCAGGCTGGCCTTAAGCTCACTTTGTAGCTCAGGCTGGTCTCAAACTCACAACAATCCTCCTGCCTCAGCCTCCCGAGTGCTGGGATTACAGGCATGCACCACCATGCCTGGCATTATCTTTCCATTTTCTGAAATCGTCTATGATCTCTTTTTTCAGAATACTATAATTTTCCATGAAAAGATCTTTAACTTCTTTATTTAGACGAATTACACGATATTTCATTTTCCATGGTGCTATTGTAAAAGGTATTTTTTCTGTAGTTTCCCTCTCAGTGTGTTTGCTATCTGTGTAGAGAAATGCTATTGACTTTTGAGTATTGACTTTATATCCTGCTATGCTACTGAATTTGTGTATCAATTCTAGTAGCTTCTTGGTACAGTTTTTTGGTCTTCCAAGTAAAGAATCATGTCATCTGCAAATAGTGATAATTTAACTTTTCTTTTCCTATTCTAATTCCTTAATTTTTCCCTCTTGTCTTATGGCTGCAGCTAATGATTCCAAAACTATATTGAATAGGAAGGGGTGATACAGGACATCGTTGTCTTGTACCAGATCTAAGAGTAAAAGATCTCAGTTTTTCCTCATTAGAATTATATTAACCATTGGGTTGTCATGGCCTTCATCAAATTGAAGTAGAGGCCTTCTATTCCAATTTTCTGATGGATTTTGAACATGAATGACTTGAACTTTGTCAAAAGCCTTTCCTGTGTCAATTGAGAGGATCATATGGTTTTCAGTTTTCACTCTATTAATATACTTTATTACATTTGCAGCTTTTCAAATATTGAACCATCCTTGCATCCCTAGGATGAATCCTACCTGGTCATGGTGTATGATCTTCTTGATGATTTGCTGTATTCTGTTTGTTAGTATTTTATTGAGGATTTTTGCAACTATGTTCATCAGTGAGACTGGCCTGTACTTCTCTTTTTTATTTGTGTCTTTCCCTGGTTTTGGTATCAGAATAATACTTGTCTCCAGAAATGATTTTGGGAGAACTGTTTCCTTTTCAATTTCACTGAAGAGTTTGTGGAGTGTAGGGATTATATCTTCCATAAATTTCTTGTAGAATTCAACTGTGAATCCATATACACTGGAATTTGTTTTTACGGAGGGCGTGAAGTACTCTGCTCCATGCTCTCCTTGCCTTCATGGTTTGTGAAGAAAAGTTGGCCATAATTCAGGTGTGTTTTCCTTTGAATGTGATCTGCTTCTTTTCTCTAGCAGCTTTCAGTATAGTATTCCTATGCTGAATTTCTTCAATCTTGTCTATTATATGTCTTGGTGTGTTTTTAGTTGGGTTGAAGTTATTTGGCGTTCTGTATGCTTTGATTACCTGAATATTAGATTGTTTCCTCATATTTGGGAAGTTTTCTGCTGTTACTTCTATTATATCATTTGTATTGACTCCTTCTTTCTCATTGATGTCTATTGGTCTCACATTGGTCATCTTGGTGTCATCTTGCAGGTGACTGATTATTTTTTCCTGCATCCTCATTGTTTTTAAGAGATATTTTCTCACCTTTTACCTAGTTGCACCAGCCTTTTCAAGATCTGAGACTCTGTCTTCACTTTCATTCAAACGGTTTTGTAGACTCATGATTGAGATTTTTACGTTCTTCTATATCTCTTTGACTCTGCTTCATGCGATCTATTTCTTTCCTGTATTGCTCATTCAAGGCATCCGTCATATTTCCGATCTCCTCTATTTTTTTGTCAATGTCTTCATTCGAGGTAGCTATTAATTCTTTTACTGCAGAGTTTTATCTAAATTGGGTTTCCTCCATGTATTTCCGGAATTGATTCTCTACTTCAGATGCTATGATTTCAAAGATTTCCTTTTTTTATTTCAGAAATTATTTCTGCTTTGAGTTCCTCTTTACCTTTTTGCTGTTTCTTTGCGTGCAATGCTGTTAATTCATATGTTTCAGCTGGAATAGTGTTCTCTGTGCTTGTTCTGGGTTGACATTGGGTTTCTCCCATATGTTTCTGGATTTGATTCATTACTTCTGATGTTATGTATTCAAAAATTTCTTTTTTTCTTTCAGGCATTAATTCTATTCTGAATTCCTCTATACCTTTCTCTGTTGTTTCCTTGCTTCCAACTCTTTTAATTCTTTCATTTTAGCTGAGTTATTGTCCTCTTCACTTATCATTGATGGGCTTGAGGCCTGAGATTGCATTTAACTCCTTGTTTTTATCATGACTCATATTTCTGACCTCTGACTTTTGGTATAGAGTTTTGGTGCAGTTCTAACCTTAGCACCTTATAAAATTCAGGTAGTGTTACACCAAGTTCTAGTTCATGTAGTTTTGCCTGGCTGGGGTCTGACTGCTGTGCTCTCCTCCTTCCTGTTGCTGTCCTTGGAGGTGAGCCTGTTGTGCCCCTTTGACAAGATGCTCTGCTCCTGGATTAGCTGCATGGTTTTGACCCTAGTCTCAGTGCAAGGACTTCAGGTGAAGAGTTTCTTCCCAGTTCTGTATGCCAGGCCTGGGCTGGTGTGGAGGGGTATGGGGGGAGACAGGGTGTCAGGAGCTCACAGAAGCTCTCTCATACACTCCCAGGGCCTGTGCTTTGGCATGTCCGCAGGGCTCCGAAAAGGATGGTGGATGTTCTCACTCACCAGGCAGGCTGTGTTGCGTCTGGGGCCACAGGGTAGGACTGAAGAACACTGGGAAAGATTCTCTAGCACGGCGGGCCTAGAGTTCTCACTCACTGGTCAAGCTGTGTTGAGTCTGGGGCCACAGGGCAGGACCAGGGAATGCCTATTAATGTTTTTTAGTAATTAATACATTGCATATTGGTTTTTTAGTGGTTATTTGTTATACAAGGTGCAGAGATCATATTCTATTTATAAACACTATTAGAGCAGATCCCTCTATTCATTGAATTAAGAGAATGTAGCTGTATACCTCTTTTTTTTTTTTTACAGCTGAATTATAGTACAGTTTCAATAATTAATTCTTTTTACATTGTTATCTTCCTAGTACTTATCCATAGTACAAGAAGCAGACAGGATCTCCTGTCCAAACACTATTAGTGCAAATCTTTCTTCTCATAGAATTACATGGAAGTAGTTGCATATTTATCCTAACTGTTCTGTATATAAAAATACAGAGTGGTCCTTCTTTTGTATTCCCTTTTTTTTTTTTTTTTTTTTTTTTTTTTTTTGTTTTGTTTTTGTTTAGTCCTGTCAGAGATGGGTATTCTATGAGGTCTACTTTTTTTAGTTCTTCATATAATTTAGATATTAGTCATCTCTTCATAAAAAGTTATTGCCACTCTGTAGGTTTTCTCTTCACTCAGCTGATTGTTTCCTTTACAGTGCAAAAATTTGTCAATTTGAAATAATCCTTTTTATGATCCTTGGGGTTGTTTCTTGAGCAACTGAGGTTCTGTTTGGGAAGTCTGTGCCTTTGGCTATATCTTTAAGAGTCTTACCTGCTTTATCTTCTATCAGATTCAGTGTTTCTGTTTTTACATCTAGGACTTTGATCAATTTTTATTTTATTTCAATACAACATGAGAGATGTGAGTTTTCTTAACACTATTTGTTAAAGAGGCTGTCTTTTCCCCACCATTTATTTTTAGCCCTTTGTCAAAGATTAAATAATTAAAGGTAGATGGCACTGTACTGTTTGTGTGTCTTATATTCTTTTTGTGGGGGGCTATATGTCTATTTTTTTTTTTTTTACTTTTGTCTTTTTGCGACAAGATCACTACGCAGTTCTGGCTGGCCTTGAGCTCAGGCCAGGCTGGTCTCAAACTTACAATGATCCTCCTGCCTCAGCTTCCTGAGTGCTGGGATTTCAGGTGTGCACCAGCACATATTTGCTTGTTTTTGTATCTGTATCATTTTTTTTATTACTGTAGTTTTGTAGTATAACTTGAAGCCTCAGATTATGATGCCTTCTGTTTTTCCCTTTTTCCTCAAGACTGTTGTATTAGTTAGGGTTCACTAGAGAAACAGAATCTATACAAAATATATGCATAATTATACAGTGGATTTATTAGGGAGACTGATAGGAACAGAACAGTCCAATGGTCATCTGCAAAATCAAAGGTGGAAGACCAAATGCTCATCTGTGCAATGGAGAGCTACAGAACCCAGTACCAGCAGAAGGTCAAAGACCTACAATCTCACTGTAGTAACTGGTGTGAGTCTGTGTTGGAAGGCCAAAGAGGATGCACTGGAAGGTCATTGGGTCTCTGCTGGAGATGAAGGCCAACAACAACGGTGAAGACTAGAGCTCCTCCCAAAAAAGGATGCACTTCCTTCCTTTTTCCCTTTTTATTCTATGTGAGCTATCAACCAATTGGTTGAGGTCACCCACAGCTGGAATAGGTCTTCCCCATTCAGTTTGCCTGCCTAAATGTCAGTCATCCACAGACACACCCACAAGGCACTAACACACTAGCCTGTTCTTACTTGTCCACATATCACAATTAACAGTCACAACTAATTTAACCATTAGTCTCTGGGTCCACATAAGTTCAATTTCTTTTTGTTTTGTTTTGTGAAGAATGCTTTTGGTATTTTCTTATAATCACATTAAATCTAGACATCATTTTCAGTGCTGTGGCCATTTTGACAATATTGATGGTGTCCAGGAATAGGAGATGTCTTTCCATTTTTTAATGCCATTATCAATCTCTTTTTTCAATATATCATAGTTTTTCTTATAGATGTTCACTTATTTGGGTTAATTCCTAGGAATTTAATTTTTTTTTTTTTTTTTTTTAAGCTAGGGTAAAAGGAACTGTTTTCCTAATTTCTTTCTTAATGTGTTCATTGTTGGTGTACAGGGACACTATTGATGATCTTTTTTTAATCTGAGAAGAAAATGTGGCAGAGACAGGTTAAGTAATTTGTGAAGCTGAAAAGTTGCAAATGTCCCTTTGGTGCATATTTCCCAGGGTCTCTGAGTAACGTATTCTGTGAGTTAAGTTATTATGGTGCTATGGTTCATGTCTAGTTGCCCACACAAAGCCTCATACAGTCATGGGGCAGACTTCTAGACTTTGTGATTAAGTCATGATCCACTGGGACTATGGATGTGAGTACTACGGGGGTGGGGGGGAGCAGATAGCCTCAATGCAACTTAAGAGAGACAGATTTGCTCTCTGTCACCATTGTTGCCACTCCTCCTATTTGCTCTTGGTTTTTGCCACTGCCACCGCCATGAAAGGTTGTTCTGTGCCATGTCCCATTCTGCCTTGAAGCCAGCTGAGTATGAACTGAAACCTCCACTAACTGTGAAATAAATAAACCTTTCTTTCCTTCATTTTGGGTGTAAGGTATTTGTCCCAGCAACAAGAGAAGAGTAACTGAGACATAGGGAGAAGTGCCTTTCTGTTAGAATAAAATTTAGCAATGCTGAGTTTAATTGGTGAACCTCACAAGTTAGGAAAACCACGCTGCATAATGATTAAATGTTAGATGGCCAAGCATGATGGTACACACCTGTAATTCTAGCACTCTGGGAGGCTGAGGCAAGAGGCTTAAGCCCTGCCTAGGCAACTTAGTGACTTAGTAAGACCCTATCTCAAATAAATTTTAGAGAAAGGGGTATGCAGCTCAGTGAAAAGGTCCTGAGTTCAATCCCAAGTACCATCACCATGACCCCCAAAACACAAACCCTAGAATTTTCCACTGAAACTTGGAAAATGGGGGGGGCAATCAATTGTAAATTCAATTTCCTTATATTGTCATAGAACCACTGATATTATTTTATCTTGTTGAATTTTGACAGTCCATGATTTTCAAAGAATGGTATATTTATTACTATGAACATTTTTCATGTGACCTTATAAATATAAGGTTTCTTGTAGTATTCAGCATTTATGCTTTTAATGACTACAGGATCTATGGTGAGATCCTCTATTTCATTGCTGATACTGGTATTTGTGTCTTTTCTCTTATCTTTGTTGGTCTTACTAAAGGTTCACCAGTTTTGTTTTTCCCTAAGGATTAGGTTCTTGTACTAATCTTTCTCCGCTATTTTCTTTTTTCTTTCCTTTTTTGTATTTAGGACAGGGTCTACAGGTTCTCACGGCATAGACTGGACTTGCAGTGATCCTCCTCTTTACAGCCTCCCAAGTGCTGGGATTACAGGCAAGCACCACCACACCCAGTTTCAATTGCCTCTCAGCACACCCTGGGGCAGGGCCAGCAAGGCAGGCCCTGGGGATTAAATTCCCAGCGCCTGTGTCTGCTTAAGCAGGTGCTTTAATCTGCTTTTTCTATTTTCTTTTCTTTTTTTTTTTGGCAGAACAGGGGATTGAATTTAGTCCCTTACGCTTGCCAAGGAAGCGCTTATTCCACTGAGCCATCTCCCCAGCCTATCTCTGCTATTTTCAATTTCATTTATTTCTATTTTTTTATTCTATATACATGCATGGGTTTATTTTGGTGTTCATTTTCTAATTTTTTGAACTTGGGCCTTAGTGTTTGTTTCTGTGTTTGTTTAACACAGGGTCTCACTACATAGTTCAAGCTAGCCTTAACCTCACTACATAGGCCAGACTGACCTTGAATTTGGGACAATTCTGCCTCAGCCTTCTGAGTGCTGAGATTACAGTTGTGTGTTACCATGCCCTAATGTGGAGCTGAGATTATTTTATTTTCAATATAAGCACTTAGTGCCACATGTTTCTCTTTTAGTTCTGCCTCAGCTGTGTCCAGCAAATTTCTTATTTATTTATTTATTTATTTATTGTCTTTTTTGAGACAGACTATTGTAGTTCAGGCTGGCCTTGAGCTCACTTTGTAGCACAGGCTGGTCTCAAACTTGCAATGATCTTCCTGCCATATCCTCCCAAGTGCAGGTCCCACCATACCTGGCCTCCAGCAAATTTTTATATGTTCTATTTTCTTTTTATTCAAGTCAAATATTTTTGTTTCTCTTGAGACATCTCATTGGCTCCTGAATTACAAGTGTGTTTTCCATGTACTTAAATATTTTCTTGTTCTTTCCATTATTAATTTCTAATTTGGTTTTATTATGGTTAGACTGCATTTTCTATATAATTTCAATTCTATATTTTTTGAGGCTTGTCTTATGTCCTAGGACACAGTCTATCAATGTTGCATTGACACTTAAAAAGAAGTTACATTCTGCTATCATTGGTTGGAATCATCTGTAAATATCAATGAGATCCTTTTGGCAGATGGTATTATTGTTGTTGTTTTCTCGTTTTCTGTTTAAAACTAGTTCCACAAGTTACTGAAGAGAGGATGTTAAAGTCCTCAAGTACAACTACAGTTTTGTGTATTTCTCCTTTCAGGTTTATCACACTTCCATCTTTATTTGCTTCTTTTCTACGTATATTTTAAAGCTCTGTCATTTGTTGCATACACATTTAGGATTACTGTGTTATCTTGGTGATTGATCCTTGTTCAAATAACATCTTTGTACCTCTGTGCTTCCAGAAAAAGACAGTTTCAGGTTGTTTATGATCACAATGTAAAAATTACCCAGACTAAATATTTCAAATGCACAAACCAGCATGCTTTTCTTTTAGTACATTTCATTTCTAAAGGCAGCTTTAGGTTCCCAGAATAACTGACTGGAAAGTTGTGCATATGTCCCTGTCCACACATAAGGCCATGCCCCTCCAGCTAATATCCATTTCCCACACCCCAGGCAATATACTTTTTACAATCTGCAAATTGCACTGACAGATTCTTTTTTTTTTTTTTTTTTTTTTGGAACCGGGGATTGAACTCAGGCCCTTGCGCTTGCCAGGGAAGCGCTTATTCCACTGAGCCATCTCCCTGGCGCCAGCACTGACAGATTCTTATCATGCAAAGGCCATAGTTTACATTAGGTTTCCCCTTTACTGTCACATTTTATGAATTTTGAAAAATATGTATCCACTTTTAGAGTGTCACAAAGAATAGTTTTATAGTTGTAAAATATCATTTATCCTCTACCTATTCATTTCTTTCCCTTCCTTAACTCCTGGAAATTACTTAGATTTTTTTGTTTCCTCACAAACTAGTATTTTTAAACCTGGTATTTTGTATTAATTAAGATGGATTGACTGAAAAAAAAAAAAAGAAAAAAACAACAAAAAAAAAGATGGATTGACTGGCATAAAATGCACACAAAAATATATATTTCAATGAAAAATGCTCAACATCACCGGACATTTGAGAAATGCAAATTAAAATAACTCTGAGATTCCCTCTTACTCCACAGAAAATAGCCACCATGCAGAAACCTAGTAAGAAATGCTGGTGAGGGTACAGGGAAAAGGAAACCTTTCTACGCTGTTGGTGGTGGTAATATAAACTAGTACAACCGCCATGGAAGTTCCTCAAAACATTAAAAATTTTTGTCCTAGAAATTCCATCTTACTCAGCTATTCCTCTGCACGTATCTTCCCATAAGAATTAAAGACAAAGTGATACATACATGTTTATAGCAGAACAATTCATAATAGATAAGCGCAGATAAAGAGTGGTGTGGCATTTACACACACAAGAGTACCACTCTGCCATAAAGAAAAATAAACTTGAGCCATTTGTAGGAAAACAGATCCACCTTAAGACCATAATGTTAAGTGAAATAAATCACATAAGCTTAAATATTGCATGGTTTCCCCTATATGAAAAACCCACATTACAAACAAAGAGCAAAATAAAAGCTAGATAATAGAAAGTAGAGAGACAAATCTTTCTCAAACCAGAAGGGGATCAAGACATGGGGGGAGAAAAAGGGAGGAAGGCATCAGAGAGACTTTGGGGATGGCGATTTAAGCATCCAGAAGTGATAAATATTACACGTTTTGTCTGTTGCCTTCATGTGCATTTTTCTGGGGAGGGGTAAGAAAGGATTATCCTTCATTTTGTTGACTAGAAACTGAAGTTGAAGACAAACTTAACCTGAGGTTGAAACACTTGAGATAGGAAGGGTGAGATAGAAGGTAAAAGCAATCTGGACAGATAAACCACAAAACCAGAGATACAAAGAGGGGCAATTACAATATATATTTGAAAAAGCCAAAAGCTCAGATTAGTTGAACTATCGGGTTTATTTGAAAGATTATCCATTAATTTAGCCAGTCTACCAACAAATACATTTGGTCTCCTTCTTTGTATCAGGTACAATGGAAGCCCCAGCTTTAGAAGGAGGAAGAGAAAGGAAGAGAAACAAACAGAGGTGATGAGAGGTGCTGAGATGCAGAGCACTTCACAAGGCCTACTGCAAGGACAGCTACCTTATGAATAGTAGCAAAGGTATCCTAGAAAAAGTGATCTTTAAGCTGAGCACCAAAGAACAAACAGAATTTAATCAAGATAAACATGAAGAGGGCTGGCCAGATAGTTCAGCAGATTAAAGTGCCTGCTTTGGCAGAGGCATGGGCAGGGTTCTATCCCTGCCTGCCATGCAGGCTCCCGCTCCCTAGGGCATGCTGAGAGGATGATTGAGACTGGGTGTGGTGGTGCGCGCCTGTGATCCCAGCACTTGGGAGGCTGAAAACAGGAGGATCATTACAAATCCAATCCGTGTAGTGAGACCCTGTAGATCCTGTACTAAATACATTAAAAATAAAAGATAAACATGAAGAGCCAAGGGCTGTACAGCAGGCCTGGCAGCATTAGGAGTATATAAAACAGGAATAGTGGAAGGCTTCTGCCTCAGGTCAAGAATGAAAACAGAAGTATGGCAGAAGGCGAAACCAGAATCCAGACACAGAAGATCTTACAAATTTGTTATGGAATTAAGACATTATCCTAAGTGTGACATAAAGTATTTTAGGCTAGGAAATAAAAGAAGTAAACACAAATTAAAATTATTCCGGCTTGAGCATGAACTATAAACCAGAGAGAACCAAGACTGGATATAAGAATATTGCTTGGATGACTATTATGATAGGTCATAATGACTTGACTATGGAAATGATGGTTCTACAGTTTTTATTCTCAGTATTACTGACACTAAAAGTGTAGAATTTTGCTCCTACACAATAATACTCCAACTTTCGAAGCACTACTGGTGATCTTACAATTCAGTTCAATTCTGATCCTAACTACCCTGAAGTAGCATTGATCCCATAGATTAATAAGAGTTCAGTCTCAGGGCTGGGGAACTAGCTCAACAGTCTAAGTGCCTACCTGGTAAGTACAAGGACCTGTTTGAGCTCTGCTACCACATGCTGCATTAGTCCCAGAACACTCGGTGCTCAGTGAACACTCGGTGCTCAGTGCTGGCTCACATTCAGGGTGTGACAGCACATGCCTATAATCCCAGCACTGAGAAGCCGGAGACAGGAGGATCACTGTAAGTCCAAGCCGGGTAGAAAAACCCTGTACCAAACACCAAAAGATTAAAAGAAAAAAAAAAAGTTCAGTCTCACAAGTACTTCAAATACCAATTACAAGTTAGGAGTGCCCAAGATAATCACCTTCCTGTTCAATTTGTCTTCAAAGTCAGGGGTTCCTACTACTCCCTCCTCAGTTGTGACACTGTTAGAACGACTCTCAGAACAGAAGAACTTGTCTCTCTATCACCAGATTATTATAAAGGATACAGGGACATAATGCCAGATGAAAAGGTATCTCCAACAAGGTGCAGAAGGGTCTCATGCACCAGAGTTTCTGACCTTGTACAGTAGGAGTATGTTACCCTGTATTCCAACTCCAAAATTTTCTGAATCCCAAAATTTAGTACTCTCTGTATGTACATTTCTGGGAATCAAGCCCAGGTCCTTGTAGATGCTAAGCTAATGTTCTCTCATGGACCTACACCTTCAGCTCACGTAGGTTTTCCGTTTCTTTTGGATGTTTCATCATGTTGTCACAATCATTCCCCAAATATTGTGGTGGGTGGGGCAGAATGTTTCCAACTTGGAATCAAGGTTTGGCCTTTCTGGTAACCAGCCTTCATCCTGAAGCTACCTAGAGGTCTACCAAGAGTCAAATTGTCAGAAAGGATTCTTCTGTCACTTGTGAAATTTCAATGTCAGGGATTAGAAGGAAAATACAATACATAATGAAAGATACTCCTTCACCTCAATCACTCATGAAATCATGAGTTTCAAGAACTCTGCCAGGAATCAGAGAAAAAGAAAAAATATAACTTATTATATACAAGAGTTATAAAAAATATAGGAAGATAAACTCAGTGTAATGGTTAATGCCTGTAATCCCAGTGACTTGAGAAGCTGAGGCAGGAAGAACACAAATTTGAGGTCAAGTTGAACATCTTTGCTAGAGCCTATCTCACTCAAAAGAAAACAAAGTTCTGAAAGATGCAACTAGAGTACTTGCCTAGCACGAGCAAGATCCTAGCTTCACTTCCCAGTACTGCCAAGAGAGGGGAGGTGTGGAGGTGAGTGAGAGGGTGAGGAGAGGGGAAGGCAAGGGTGAGGAGAGGCAAGACGAGAAGAGAAGAGAAAAAGGGAGGGGAGGGGAAGAGAGGGGCAAGGGGAGAGGGGAGGGGAAGGGAAGGTGATAGATTTGAGCATTGGTAGCTATAACTCACAGGACTTATTTTTGTATGGGGTTAGAAGAGTGTCTATTAGGTTTCTGGTTTTTAAAAAACTGAGTACATAATATTGCTATCTAGTACTAACTTAAAATTTTAATTTGGGATCATAAAATTAAGGTGAGGTTGAATTTGACTTACAAGTGAAGATAGCCACCAAACAGTAGGATTTATGGGTTTGGAATTCAATGGAGAGATCAGTAATGGCATTAGAAGGGCCAGCCAAATAGCTCAGCAGAATAAAGCACCTACATAGGCAGATTCCAGGGGCTGGGAGTTGGATCCCTGGGCCTGCAGTGCTAGTTGTCCCCCACCCCCTAGCCTGCCATTGAGACTGGGTGTGGTGCACACCTGTAATGCCAGCACTTGGGAGGCTGTAAACAGGAGGATTACTGTGAGTCCTATCTATGCAATGAGACCCTGTACACACTGTATACCCTATCCTAAATACCAAAACAATGGCAATATAGATGAGAATTGTCAATAAGAAATCTTGGAAGTGAATAAAATTTTTTAGACAGGAAGTATGAAGTAAGAAAACACTAATCTCAAATGGATCCTTGGTGGATATTCAACTGTAAATGATAGCAACACACAGCCTGCATAGTAGTTGGAGGTACCATTACAAAAGTAGACAAGAAAACTACTGAAGAACATGGCTTCAAGAAAGGCAAAGGCAGTGCTTTCCGGAGCAATCAATAGTATCAAGATCAAGACCTATGGAAAGTAGAAACTTGACCAGGATGAAAAGTGCTCACTGAATTTAGGACTAAAGTTTTTGCTTCCTAGTAAAGGAGCAAAAACCATGGCTGCATTACAGTGTGTAGCGGGTGTGTAGCAAAGAAACACTGAGTGCAGATGCTATTGAGAAAGCTATTTCAAGCACAAAAGAGAGTAGTGACAAGAGACTTATGTTTCTGTTAGAGATTTGCACATGTTTGAATAAGAATTTTTAGCATCTACTGGAGTATAGGTCTAGGGAATTCTAGAATAGGGGACTCCATTCTTAGGCAATGAGGGAATTTTTTTTTTTTTTTTTTTTTCAGAACTGGGGATTGAACTCAGGCCCTTGTGCTTGCCAGGGAAGCGCTTATTCCACTGAGCCATCTCCCCAGCCCCAGTGAGGGAATATTTTAAGCAGAACATCCTGCTGAATACTGTTTTCAGAAGACTTCTCACCTAAAGAAATTTACCCTAGCTACATGCAATGGTACAAATCTATAATCACAGAGTTTGGGAGACTGAACCAAGAGTACTGGAAGTTCAAACCTAGTTTACATAATTAACAGCCCTTCTCCAAATCCATTTTAAAAAAGCTGGGGATGTAGTTCAATGTTAAAGATCAATTCCCAGTGCAAAACCAAATATAACAGTAACAACAACAAAAGCAAGCAAATGAAATCTAACCCTGCTCTAAAAATGAAGTATTAGTTTGGGTTTCTAAAAGAGGGTCTCAATCAGAATCTTCCACCATATGTCTGTTGCAGTCTTCTCGGTGTCACTTCAATTTTTTTTTTTTTTCTACTTGGACAAACAATTTGTTAAGCTTGTAGTCTACAATCCCAACCTTGATACTAGAACTGGATAGATTCAAAAGGCTAATTTAGCATTTGGCCTGATAGTTGACAAAGAGTAGCCAATTCTATAGCTTCTAAGATCTTTAAGACAACTCTTCTGCCCTAGTCTATCAAACTATACAAAGAAAAGAGAGAGAGAGAGAGGCATAGAAATAACAAAGAAATCCTATTTGGGTGCAAAATTAATGTGTTACACATCTTGGAGAAGGTGGAAAGCATAGGGTTTGGATTTAAATGAAAAAGCTCCAGGTATATATTTTTAGCAAAAGTAAAGTGCAATGTTGCTTCTTAGGCAAAATTTAGTACAATAAATTTAGACCCAAATGGGAAAGTTGGTGAGCTTCAATATCTCTTGCCTTGTTCATAAATCACAATATTGATCACATATAAATTAATGCACAGACGTATAGATTTGTGTATGGAAACAAATGGGACCTCATTTATTTTATGAAAAAGAAAAAGAAAGCATTTTTATAATGTGAACAGCCAAATTAAACCGTTTAGCATTTTTAAAAAATCTTAATGAATCTTATTTCAGTATAGTTATCCATATGAACCTACATCTTCTCCAGTTGTTGCTTTGAGCCTTTGGGAAAAGAATTTAAGACTAAGGAGTCAGCATCAAATTAAAACTTATGGAGAAGGGACTGCTAAGGCGTTTTAATTCTCATTTTCTACATATTTCCTTCCCTAGGAATGGCTACTGTGTGTTATATTTCTTTTTTCCCCTTGACTGGGTTTGTTTTAGAAACACTACTCTTGTAGTAGTGTTAAAATTCACTTAAACTGAATTATCTGAATAAACTGAATTATTAAGTGTTAATTCACTTAAACTGAATTATCAGTCAGTAAGTCACGTTTGTATATTCTATTAGTAAATGTCTAGTTATATAAATCATTCACTGGTGCATTTAAAAAGATTCTTTTTCTTTACTGATAGTGATTTTCTTGGTGTATATCTCAAAAAGGGTTTACATACAGTGCAATAATGCTTCGCTGGAAAGGAAGATTACACTTCACTGAAGACTTCACAGCGAGACTCCTCTGTAAACTCAATACCTAGAAGAGTATTCTCAAACCTAACCAAGCTTCAAAGAAAACTGTATGTCTTTTAAAAACATGTATAGGTGCCCATCCCAGGCGTATTAAATCTAGATATTCACAGTGTGCTTCTCCCCAGTCTCAATTTGCCAGTTATCTAATCTCAATTTATTTATTTATTTGTTTTCTCGGAAACGGGGATTGAACTCAGGTCCTTGTGCTTGCCAGGGAAGCGCTTATTCCACTTCCCGGCCTGTCAATTTATTTTTAAGAGTTTATTTATTTAAAGAGTTTACTACTACAGATGAATTGTTTGGGAGGCAACATACTTGGGGGTAGGGAAACCTAGGAGTAACAGGAAAGATTAGGGTTAGCACAAATGCTCCAGACTTTTGAATAGAGGTATGAATAAAGAAAGATTGTGCAAGGGACGTACAGGTATCACCAGTATAAAGAAACAGAAGTCATAGTTTGGCCGAGTCTTGTACCTCTTCCAGCATCTAAAAAAGTAGATATTCAAAGTTGACTCATAAGAAACAAGTTTTAGGCAAGAAGATAACAGGGAATAAATCCAATGTAGAAAGGGTCACAGGCTGTAATTTCTTCAAAATCGAGGAGTCTGAGAACTGCTGCTAGCTGTCCTGTTCTTGGAACGTGGCAAGAGTGCAGCAAATTTGTTTTAAGCGTATAACGGACCAGTTTCAAAAACTTTGTGTGAAAAAAGTGGAAAATACATAACACATATCGCTTTCAAGTTAATATTCTGGGTATATTTAACTGTGGATATATTACGTATACAAACTTTATTAAACTGATAAGAACAGATACTACACTTGATCTTAGCCAAAAGGCCGAGAAGCGATTATTACGTATACAAACTTTATATGTTCAGGGTCCCCAACAAACTTATTACACTGCTGCTCGCACGATGCGTCTACAGGTCCTGGGTAGAAGTCAGGACTAACGGGGAAGACTACCGTACTGACGGACGGGGTACCATAGTTGCAGCCTGAAATGCAGGAAAGTAATCAGGTTCGTTAGAAAAGATAGCCACGTGTGAAATCGCCTGGGGAATACTCTGGAAGGGCATCTGGCGGAAGGAAAAACTCAAATTGCCTTAAAAGCCCCGGAGAACTGAAGCTCCGCACTTCCACCCCCAGAAGGCAGCGCCCAGCGGGTCCTGGGAAGCCCGGACAGCTCGCGTGGGCGGGCCCAGCCGGGGGGAGGAGCGTTCCCAGGTAGGGCCCGGGAAGGCCCGGTAGCCACGCGGCCCAGGAGACCACCCCCGCGCGGGGATAGGCGGACGCTCCCCGGCTCCGCCTCTCTGGCCCTCGTCCCTAATTGGGCAATCTTTTCCTCAAACTAGGGAAGCAACGCCCTCAGGTCCCGCGCCTGCGGCACCCCCAACACTGCTCGTAAGACAGCTTCCCAAAGGGCCGGACCCGGGTGGGCCAGAGACAAAGGTGTACACCCACCCACGAAAATGCCACTGGGCCCTCGTATCTAGGCTCCGCTACTGCGCGTCATCCCGCCTCCTTTTCTCCGCCCTACGTCACAAAGAGTGACGTGTAAAGCAAACAATCATAGTTCTCCTCGTGAGCCCCTGGGGAAAGGAAGGAAGGAGAGCCGACGGAAGGAGCAGGCTTCTGGTACAGGCTCGCTCCGATCACCCAATCATAACGCTGTGGGGAGGAGAGGGGCGGGGCCCGAGAAGAGGGTGGGGGTGGGGCTAGGGAAAGCGGCGAGAGGGTTACCGGAGGAGAGGGCGGGCTCCAGGAGATTAAAGGTAGCCAATCAGAGCGCGCCGGCTGCATTCGGAGAGCAGCGTGGGGCGTCGCCGCCGCCGCCGCGCGCGCCGGGGGCTGGTTAAGGCCATGAAACAAAAGAAACCCTGAGAGGGGAGCCGCTGCCACCTCCACCAGCCCGCCCCGCCGCCGTCCCCACCCACCCACCTAGTCACCTACCTCTGCCTCTTTCCCCTGCCCCTCCACCCCGCCCTCCCCGCTCTCCGGCGGCCCTGGCGCTCTTTAGCGCGGGTCGCGGGCCCCGCCGCCTCCCCACAGGAAGGGTGTTTGCGCGCTGAGCGGGGCCCGGGCCCTGTCCGCCATGGGGCCCGCCGCCCGCCGCGCCTGACCCGGCCGCCGCCGCCGCCATTGACAGCGCGCCGCCGCGATGCCGAGCGGCAGCTCCGCGGGCCTGGCCCTGGCGGCGGCCCCGGCCCCTCTGCCCCCGCCGCCCCCGCCGCTGCCGCCGCCCACGGGCGGCCCTGAGCTCGAGGGGGACGGGCTGCTGCTGAGGGAGCGCCTGGCCGCGCTGGGCCTCGAAGACCCCAGCCCCGCGGAGTCCGCCGCCCCGGCGATCAGGACCGCGGCGGTGGTGGCGGCGCAGGGCCAGGCCCGGCGGGCGGCGGGGCTGTCCCCGGAGGAGCGGCCCGCAGTCCCAGGGACAGCCGAACTGGAGCTGGAGGAGGACGACGAAGAGGGGGAGGATGCGGAGCTGGACGGAGACCTGCTGGAGGAGGAGGAGTTGGAGGAGGCCGAGGAGGAGGACCGGCCGTCGCTGCTGCTGTTGTCGCCGCCGGCGGCTGCCACCTCCCAGACCCAACCGATCCCGGGCGGGCCCCTGGGGTCGGTGCTGCTGCCGGCGGCCGGCTTCGATGCCCGGGAGGCCGCGGCGGCGGCGGCGGCGGGCGTGCTGTACGGCGGGGACGATGCCCAGGGCATGATGGCGGCGATGCTGTCCCACGCCTACGGCCCCGGTGGCGGCGGGGCGGCGGCAGCGGCCCTGAACGGGGAGCAGGCAGCCCTGCTGCGGAGGAAGAGCGTCAACACCACCGAGTGCGTCCCTGTGCCCAGCTCCGAGCACGTCGCCGAGATTGTCGGCCGCCAGGGTGAGTTCGAGGAGCTGGGAAGTCAGCCGGGCACGGCTCTGGGCGTGGGTGGGAAGACGAGAAATGAGCTTGAGGCACTGCGAGTAGACCAGGCTAGTCCCCAAGTCCACCGAAAGGGGTCTGTGAGGAGCCGAGAGTGGATGAGAAGAGGTGAGTCACCTTGCGAAAGCCTACGGTATTCTGCTCGTTCTGTGTAATAAAAAGTGTTAAGTTTCTCAGGCTACCAACCCGGCGGTGTTCACTTTACTCAGTGAACACCGAGTACTTGCAACCCCAGGCTGGCATGGCACCAGAAACCTCAGCGAGGTGGTAAAAGGTCGGGTCAGAGGAGTTGCGGATTCGGTGTATACAGAAAGAAGCTGCCAGTTTGCACAGCCAAGTGTCTTATAAAAACGCTGGTCTTGCCTTGTAACAGTTTATTCAGACGAGAAATGGAAGCATGTAGAGCTTGCCTATTCGAGAGAAAAAGGGATGTTCTAGTGTTGGTACCACTGCCACCCTCCGCTGTTAAGAAACTTAGCTTTTAAAGAGTAGCCTCTTATTGTGTTCCTCTCCTTAGATACTTTTTCTTGAAAAGGCACCTGGTTATCTCTAATCTCTTAGCATACTTTAGTGTGTGCGATAAAGAAAAATCGGACTGTAAGGTAAAGAGCTTTATGCTTTTAAGTAGTTTTCGGTAAATTCACTTGCCAGCACACCAGTACTGCAGACTCCTCCCACATCGTTCAGACAAAGGACCTATGTCTTAGATTCCAGGAGTAGATTAGTGAAGGTGGGGGAAGGGGATGCCCACAGTACCGCTCTATCCTACATTTTTAAGGAAGGTGGTTCTTTTTTTTTAATGTAGCCCGTCTCTTCTTTAGAAAAGACGGTAAATGTTCCTCGCTATGGTTTAGCCTGGTTGATGCATGTTTCTTTACTGTTATAGGTTGAGCGCATTGTTGGAGTCAAATAAAGAGGGTCGCTGCTGCCTAAATGATCTCATCTTTTCCCAAGTTGTTTTAAGAACACATAAATAGAGGCTTGTCAAGTGGTGATTTCACGTGTCAGAGGTGGCTTATTTCTTATCTAAGATTTTAATAGAAAAACCCTTGCTGTCTAGATGCAAGCTGTAGCAATTCGTACTGCCTGATTAATCAGTTTTACATTGTTTTATTTGGCTGTTTTGCATATTTAGGGTAAGCATCCAAGAGCGAACTTTTTCTCCTACATAAGATGAAAGTTACACCATTCTAGTTTACAGATCCAAAATGAGTTGATCATTCCTTTAAGAACATCTTCTGTGTCAAACTTGTATTTTGCCAGGTATTGAGTTTATGGTGACTTGAGAATATGAGATTGATTCAGAAAAACTTTCTGCCATTTTTTTAGAAACTAGGTGATCGACAGAATAACACTGAACTAATGTGAAATTAATGGTACTAACTATAGTATGATAGAAAGTGACACACGAGATCAACGGCGCTGGACAGCCTTAGAGAATGGGTAGGAATTTAACGATGGATACTGAAAATGAAAAAGAGCAATCTTTTGAAGAAGATAGTGTGGAGGAGTAACCTCTAAGTGTGAGGGGCAAGTCATGGTGAATTTTGTTCATTCTTAGAATCTGGTGAAGGACAGTGGTGGAAAGGGGCTGGGAAGGCAATTGTTGAGTCTGGAATACAAACCTGATTGCCATAGTGGGATGCCACACAGATTGCTTCTGTGTGCTCATGTTGACAGTCTTGGGATAACAAAGAAAAAGAATATTTGCATACTTAGTTTCACTATAGGACGAGATAGTAAAAAATTTTGTCAATTTAGCTTAAAATACAAACTTTTATCCTTAATTATATCATTCCCATTAAAGCATTGTGTAATGGTTCCATAATTGTGTGTACTGTTACCTTTTTAAAATCTAAAAGTAAACTAAATTTCAAGTTCCTGTTTGTACCATCTATTGAAAGGTAATAAATGAGATATAATCTTAGTTTTCTTTTTAAGGTTGTGCTTGTTGGTCAATCTGTGTCTGAGAACATGGAAACAAATTGCTGACTATTCCTTGTGCAATAAAATATTTATATTTTCAGAGTTGACAGTACTTTTCAAAGGAATTTCATATTCCTCTATTTTAAGAGCAGAATTCTTGCTGTTGCCTTGTCAATCAATTGGCAATCCAAGATTGCCAATCAATCTTGGATCATTGATTGATTCCTTTGTCATGCTCCCCAACCCTAGCAATATTTGTTCAGTCCTTGGAGAACTAAGTGACTTCTAATATTCACATACTTTTATAGTGCAATAATTTTGGCCATGGGAGAGTACCATCCTAAGTGAGTTAAACAGGGCAAATAATTTTATTTTGTTATTTGCATTGGAGGAGCTAAATTTTCATCCTTAAGAATTTCCATCCCTGCAATTTTATTCATTACCTTAAGTCATAATTTTCTGTTTGACATCTCTTAATTGATTTTGGAAATAATTATGTCACAGATGGAGACATTTATGACTTCAGCTCTGAAGCAAGAATAAGACAAGTGAAATTCTGAGTCACATAGGATAGCAAGTAAGATCTAGTGTCTCAAAATAAAACAACCAACCACTGCTGATAATGAAAGTTGCCACATTGAACCTCATATTTTATTCCCCCGTAGTATATGATCTTTGAAAATTTTTAATTGACCCTTTATTTCAAGTTTTGTGCCTCTTGTAAAATGAACAATATTTTGAAACTCAGGCAACAAAGAGGATTATTGATAAAAAGAAGCGCAGAATACTCAAAAATAAATCTGCCAATGAATTTTAAGACCTAATAAAACATGATTTAGTGCAAGACAAATGTTTAACAACTTTAGTTTAAGTCATTAAATTCTGTTCCATTTTAGGTATCCTTGATATCTGTAAAACTAAAAAGTGAATTAAAATGAACTGTAGTCCCATTCTTTTTTTTTTTTTTTTTTTTTTTTTTTTTTTTTTTTTTTTTTTTTTTTTTTTTTTTTTTTTTTTTTTTTTTTTTTTTTTTGTCTTTTTTGAGACAGGGTCTCACTATGGAGTTCAGACTGGCCTTAAACTTTGTAGCTCAGGTTGGTCTCCAACTCACAGCAATCCTCCTGCTTCTAGTCCCATTCTTGGTATCATATCACAATAATTAAATAATGAATGTTATGAATTTTAAGACCTAATAAAACATGATTAGGGACTAGAAAGTTGTTCAGGGACTTTACAATCCATAGTTTATTATTACTATTTAAGATAAGTTACAGCTTTAACTATTTTCATCAGTGATTATTTGATGGTGTGTTTTCTCTAATCTCATAGTCTAGAAAAGTAATCACTAGCTGTTTTTTAATTGTACCCTGTCAAAAAAATTAAAACTGCTACTCATAAAATTTGGATATTTAGGTATGACTACCTATACTAATGTACATTTAAAACATATATTAAAGAATGAGGTAAAAAATGAAAATAAAAGTTTTGAGTTTTTTTCCCTCCTGCATTCCTATGCTCTACTTTGGCTATCACTGAGTTAGACCTTCTGGAAAATTTTTTTCTTAGTTATTGAGCTGTGTTATCTGCACTGATTTCCAGTAGCAGTGTGTATTATTCACTTTGAAACAGTTATTACTTTACAGTGTTTTAAGTTGCTTCAGTGTGACAGCTTTTCCCAGTTGGTAGTGTAAAACCACCCATCAGTTCCTTAAACACAGCTGAATTAAAGCAGATGTATATCTGATTAGGAGAAAAAGTTTGATGTAGCTGTATGTTAATTTCCTATTTAGGAAGAAATATACATTTCAAAAGAAATAATTTTAGAATAATGCTAACTGATAATATGTTTTTCTTCATTGAGGTGGGGGAATTGGTAAGTACTATGGCTTTATCAGGGCCATTAACCCTGCTAACCACTTATAGCCATTTTACAGATGGTAGAAACCAAGACTCTGGAAGATAACTTGGAGCTTAGATTTGGACCAGTTTCAAATCAAAAACAAAATTTTGTTCTGCATTGTTGGGCTCCAAATAACTTGGCCACTTCAGATGCTCATCTTCCAGTGGTTGGGATATATTATAAACTACTAGCTATAACACTCTTCAGCATTCTGTTCTGGAAGGTTATTATTTTGGGTTAAGCTTTTCCTAAATCATCTGAATTGTGCTACTGTATTTGTAACGTATAATTTAGATTGTCACTATCCAAATTAGTTTACTTAATAGAATTTTGATATTTTTACTATATAGAAAAGTTACGGTAATATAGTTCCAGTTTGTCTAAAAAGCCAATCATGATTCAAAAAATTAATTTGTGTGTATATTAGCTTTATAAAAAACTACTAGTAGGACTTGGTAGGCTTTAGATTTTTAAATTTAGTTTATAATAGTTTGTATTATCTTTGGGACCAGTGGGAAGGGTTCAGTTACTGTAATTGTTTTGCAAATGGGTGGGGAAATCTACTCCCTTTTTTTCCTGCCTTAGTTAATCAACCTTTCTGATTCATTCACTAGGGAGGAAATGAGAAATAAAATGGTAATTTAAGGTTGTATTTTACTTTCTACCTTCTGGTTACCAGCAACCTAAAAATGATCCAGGGAACCATGTAATTCTTACTCTGTTAGGAATTTGTACCCAGAAAAGTTTTTTAACAGTGTTTATGGGTGATGATATCCATCTTAAAATGTGAAGAAAATTAGCATTAATTCTAAGATGATTAATTATTGATTTGGTGATTTAATACTTTTGCTTTTCACTGAGTGCTAAAAAAAAGAAAATGTTTTAGAATACAAGTTTTGTTTTGTTTTGTTTTTCCCTTGGGGGTTTTTTGTGGAGTGGACAGTGTTTGGGGTTTGGTTTGGTTTTGGGGAGTTTTATGGGCTTTGAAGTGGGATCTCTTACTTTTGCTCAGTTCTGGGCTCCAAATAATTCTGCCATCTCAGATTCCCACAGTCCAGTGGCTGGGATATATTATAAACTACAATAGTAGCTATAATAACAGTCTCTATTCAGTTTTTGCATACTGGAAAGAACTGGCAGTCAGAAGCAGATAATAGTGATTTCTGACTACTGGTAATTTATTTTGTGATCTTCACATGTTACTTAAGTTCCCTAGGCTTCAGAGTTCTTTTGCAGATGTGCATAATCATACCTATAATACCCCTACAGACTTTGAGTGATAAATATATTACTTTTGTTAAATCTGAAACTAATTTGAAGCTGTTCTACTTAATACTGTTCACCTTTTTTCAGCTTTCACAGATAGCTTCCCATATTTTTCCGATAGAGCTAGAACCCCATTGGTAATTAGATGCCTAGTACTTTTGTTGTGGTAATAAAGGACCTCAATATCTCAGTGTTAAAACAACCAGGATTTATTTTTTGTTCACAGGCTCTACTCACTTTAATCATTCAATGATACATGCCAACAGAGCAGCCACCATTTAAAGTATTATATAGGTCTCCCTTTGTGACAGAGGATGGGACACACTTGTCTTTAAATGTTAGACCCAGAAGTATTACAGTACTCATCACATCTGGCCATACATTAATTAAAGTAAGTAATCTGGCTGCACCACTAGAAAAGTACTTTACGGTTATGTATCCACAAGGAGAAAGATAGAATGTTAGAAGATTTCCACAGTATAATTTTATACCTTAAACAAGGATATTGTTACCAAAAGCAGTGATTCTACCATTTGAAGTCTGTAGTTTAAACTTAATGTTATGAAGATAGTAAATAAAATAATTTTCATAAGATAGTAAATAAGTATATTTGCAGTTAAAAAAAATTGTTCGGGGGGGCCAGGGAGATGGCTCAGTGGAAATAAGCACTTCCCTGGCAAGCACAAGGGCCTGAGTTCAATCTCCGGTCTGCCAAAAAAAAAAGAAAAAAAAATTGTTTAGGAAGGGCCAAATAGACCATGGCTGCTACATTTATGATTATACTTTTTGTTGTGTTTTGGCAGAAACAGGGATTGAACTCAGGCCCTTGCCCTTGCCACAAAAATGCTTATTCCAATGAGCCATCTCCCCAGCTGATCTATATTTAAAATCCCCACTGTTTTATCAGTGAATCTGATTTTTTTTTTTTTAATTGAATTGCACCTTTAGGGCTTCCAAGATAGCTTAAATATCTTAATTTCTGGATCTACCTTTAACTTCTTCCTGTTATATCATTAGTTGGTATATAGAGATTTGTGAGGATTAAATCTGATATTTAAGATTTTTCTGATGTTAAATTAGATCTACCTTTAACTTTTTCCTGATTTACCATTAGTTGGTATATAGAGATTTGTGAGGATTAAATCTGATATTTAAGATTTTTCTGATGTTAAATTACTAAACCCAAATTACTAAACTATGTCAATTCCAGCAGTAGGTGGTTGAGGCAGAAGGCTTAAAAATTCAAGTTCAACCCAACCTGAACTACAGAGTATGACTCTTAGAGAAAAAAAAAAAAAAATGTGTGTGTGATTCAGCTGTGCAGTTAAATATGCATAGTTAAATGATGTTTGAATACATCAAAGTTTAATTGTGTGACTGATTTTGAGAGTTTCATGTTATACTACATAAATACAGAATCTCCTTAATACCAGTGCTTGGGATTTATGAACAATTAATTTGTTGATCTTTGTTCAGTAAGCTAGGACTGCTGTTCATTGCACATACAGGAGCCTTATTGATGACAAAGTTGTGTCACAGAAAATAAAACAATATATAATACTGAAAATAAATTAAGGAAAACTGCAGATGAATTTAAGTAAGTATAATGAATTTGGTAAAGCAGTAAACTCCTGCTCTGTGCCACTGTTCCTTTCCTCTGCCTTACCCTCTAATAGTATTTTGAGTTTTACCACTTGTTGCCTGTGACTTGGACAGATCTCTTGCCCTGTGCCTCAGTTTCCTCAGTCGTGAAGAAAACTTATTTCACTTGTTTTTCTAGTTCTTCCCTTACGCTTCTTTGAACCATTCCTCTTCCAGTTGAGGGTCAACTTTGAAAAGATGTCATTAGTTAATATAAATTTATTCTAAAACTGAAAGTATAGAGATGACAAATTATGAGGTAAGGAAGGTTGAGGGGTATGTTTTGTTTAACAAAGTGGGACGGTTGGTTGTTTTGGTTTGGTTTTTTGTGAGATAGCATATCACTGTGTTTGACAGATGCCTTGAGTTCTTGGGTTCAGGGTAGCCGCCTCAACTTCCCAAGCAGGTGGGATTATAGGTGTGTACCTCTGTGTCCAGCTTATCCAATAAATTTCTTTTATGTCCTAAACAAATTCTGATTAAAACGTAAAATTGTAATTTTTAGTAAGTTTTTCCTTTGTATAAATGAAACAATTTAAATTTTTAAAAAATTATAGTGTGCCTTCTTCAGATTTGGAAATGTATTTTTTGACATATAGATTCCACTGTATGAAATCTGTGATACCCTAACAGGGGGAAAAAAATGTTTTTACAAGATTTTTCCCCCTTTGATGCTGGAAATCAAACAACCTTATACAACAAGCCTTCTACTACTGAGCTATATCCTCAGCCTGGCAATTCTAAGGTTTCTATTAATACCCTCTAAGAAACTTTGTTATAACTTTAGCATCCTAATTAGAATTTTTTTCTTTTTTGCGGGTGGGGGGGCAGGGTCTTGCTATGCAGCTAAGGCGGTCCTTGAGCTCACTTTATAACCCTGGTCTTAAACTTGCAAGGATCCTCTCATCTGGCCAAATTAGGAAACTTTGTCTTTCATTTCTAATTTATACCTCTTTCGATTGTCTTAGGTTTAAAGGCCAGATGCAAATTTTCTTTTTAAATATATTCATTCCTCTTATCTAATACAATTAAGTGAAAAAGGTTTAACTTGTATTTTTTATTCAATTATTTTATATTATTTTTGTCTTTTGGTGATTCTCCTACTTCTACCCCATGCCCACCCACTAAGACAGGGTCTCACTGTATATAGCCCTGGCTGGTCTTGAACTTGTGGTTACCCTTCTGCCTAAGCCTCCTGTGTGCTGGGATTACAGGTGTGCACCACCATGTCTGGTGGAAAATGGTCATTTTTAAGGATAACCCTAATTTGAGGGATTTGTAAGCTTCAGTTTTCTTCATGTGTAAAACAGAGTTCAACTATATGGTCTCAAGCTCTTACATTCTGAATTTTGTTCAAAAGAAGTCCCAAAAATCATGTAGAAATAAACCAGTTTTCAAATTGCCAGCTGGATTTATAGCACATCTCCCAGCTTTGCAGAGTTTATATATTAACTTATAACAGTCTTGTTTTATCTTTAGGAGGTAAATTCCTCAAATATTTTTAACTTCCTACAGAAAATCAGATCACTTTTTAAAAATAGCATGTAAGTGTGTCAGGAACTATGCAGATCACATCTATCAGTTCATTTGATCTAGTCTTATTTCCATCATACACCGACAAGGCAACAAGTCTTTGAAAATATAAACAACTTGCCCAAGGTCTCCAATTAATGTAGTTGGAGACTGTAGCAAAACAAGGTGACAGATCAGTAAGAGGGTAGATGATTCAGACACCAGTAACAACCAACAACATATGAGAAAATGCTAAATCAGTATCTATCCTGTATGTCAGTTAACAGTACCTAAAATAAATAGTTGCTGTTTACTTAAATGAACTGATGAGAAATTTGGCATTCTTTAATTTCTGTTTTACTATTTATAGTGAGTAGTATCATTTTTCCTCTTGACTTTATTCTCAATCCTTTAAGAAGTTGAGACCTTTGTTTGAAGGATAGTTAGATGTTGCTTAGTTGAAGTCATTAAATGTCCCTATAAATAGATAATAAAACTAAAATCACATAAATGAAGCTGTCTGAAATATAACCTTAGTGATCCTTAAGTTAAGAATTTTGATCTTAAAAAAACCTGTAAGATAATTGAACCCTAGGAAGTTATTACTACTGTACTTGGTGTTTTGTGATACATTGCAGTCTTATATCATTTGTTACTTACAATAATGCACAAAACTATGCACGCATTCTGGGAAGTTGAAGCAGAAGGATGGCACTTTCAGTCTGTCTGAACGACTTAACCAAGATACTGCTCAAAATAAATATTTTTGGGGGCTAGGGAGATAGCTCAGTGGCCTAAGTGCCTGTCTGGCAAGCACAAGGACCTGTATTTGATCACCGGTACTGCATGCCATGCCACTCCCAAACCCCAGTCACGCCATGCGAGTCACTGAAACTGGGAGTGGTGATACTTGCCTGTAATCCCAGCACTGGGAGGCTTGAGATAGGATCATGAGCTCAGGCTGTGGAGCAAGACCCTATGCTAAGTCAATCAATCAATAAATACAATATCTTTTAAATTAATATTTTATTAAGGGGAACTAAGGATGTAGGCAGTACAGAAGCGTTGGGTTCAATCCCTAGTACCTCTCAAAAAATATGTCCATTAAAAAGAATTCTTTTATTTGGATATAGCTAGGATTTGTCAGATTAAAACCTTCATATAAAATCATTAGGTATTTGACCTTATCATTAACTGTAACATATCAAAAAAAAAAAAGGGAAATAATGTGTTTTTAGGGGAAAGTAGTTCTTTTAGTGAAATGAGTATAAAATGAAAGCAACTTAGGTTTAAGGTCTAACTTAACAGCTAAAAAGTCTTAAGCAATTCAATTAAGCTTTTATCTGCCCGTTACAATACAATGCAGAGAGCATTTTCCACCAGTATCTCTGTGGGATCAAATCTAAAAGTCAGATTATAGAGATTTAAGGTAATTTTGAAAGATATTTGTCCTGAATAGAAATCTCCCAATGTTCTAAGCAGGATGATTGGGACTGATAGGAGTATGATTCTAGCAGAAGTTTTGTGTTCTTGTCACGTTATGGCCCAGCATTCATGTAATTGAATAGTAACAAGATTTTTTAGTATAGAATATGACCAGTTATTCATTTACACTTCTTCCAGATTTTCATAAGCATTCTCTCCATCAGTCACACCTGGATAGTAGAATCTAACCTCAGTTTGTCAACCCCAAACGATGAGGAGATTTTGCCTAAACGTTAAGAAGCTTTAAAAGATTCATTCTTCTTCCAAATGTGATGTGCCTTTTTTTTTTTTTTTTTTTTTGAGAGAGAGAGAGAGACTTGCTGTGTAGTCCAGACTGGCTTCAGACTTGCTGCAGTGCTCCTCTCTTACCCATCTGAGTGCTGAGATTGCAGGCAAACATCACCATGCCCAGCATGTAACACAACTCAGACCCAAAGGTTAGACCACCCACTCAATCGTTGTGTAATTCACTGTAGATGTAAACTTAGAGTAGAAATCTGTAATAAAAAGTGTTTATTTTGTACAGTAGTGTAAATTTGACTTGTAGAAATTTTTGTTAAGACTCCAAACCACCTGCTCTTCAAATCCTTTACCTCTGTTCTTACACTAAGTGATTTTCTTGCAGTTTTGCCTTTGGCTTTTTCCTCACTTAACTATATTCTTCTCAAAAGAATGTGGCCTTGAAGTTACATCACTTACCTTACATTTTTAACAGGTAGATCAGTCTTAAGTTCCCTTTTGCTTAAATTAGCTCTGTAGCCAGCAATCAGATTATCGAAAGTATTAAAAAAAAAAAAAAAAAAAAAAAAAAGGTAAAATGAGACACAGGGAGGCCAAGGCTCTGAGAGGAAGAGTAGTACCATTTATTCTCAGAACACTGATAATTTGTGACCTAGTTGGCAAAAGAAAAGAAAGTACAGGTGAGACATTTAACATTTATTGCCTCATTTAATAACTTTTCTATTTTCAGAGGACCTTACTCCTATTTTTATGGTACTGTACCTTAGGAACCAGTAGTGAAAAGCAGCCATCTCTATAAATTCCAGTTTTTTGGAAGGAAAGCAGAATATTCATTTATGGTTGGGATCCAAAAGTTGAATAATAGAGTGAAGTTGTTTTGAATATGCTGTAATTGAAATTACTGTAATCATGGGGTCAGAATTTGACAGTTGTGAAAGCTAGAAGTCAAATGAAAAAAATATTAAAAAAGAAAAGGTTAAATTGAAAGCAGTGCATACCAGAAAGGCCCAGCATTCTTGTGTAGAAAAGCAGTGATCTTTCATTCGGCAAATGTCATGTGGCCAGCCCTTGGAATATAAGGATGTCTCTGCACCATGTTTTAGGAATGCAGAGGAAGGACTTACCATGAAACCTAATAGAGGATGACACATCTAAACCAAAATCTGAAGGCTTAAGCAGGAGTTAAGCAAGCAGAGCTGGGAGTAAAAGAGCAAAACAAAGATTCTAGTTAGGGAAGCAAGGAGGCTTGTAAGAGATACTATAGAATTTAAGGTGAATTATATGATCTGAAGAGAAACCAGAGTATAAGGGGTGAGGACTGGGCAAAGTGAAGGGAGAGGAAGCTAGTCAGAAGCAGTCAGGTGCCAGCTTGGAGGGTTGGGGACTTCAGGCCTTATGGTGCCATATTGTTTGAACTTTGCCTGTAAGGTAAATGGCAGTCACTAAAGAACTTTCTGCAAAGAAGTACGTGTAATGTATAATCTCTGTTGTGCTTAGCACCATCTCACTAAAGAGAATAGAAAAGTGACTGGAGTAAGGCAAGACTGGAGGCAAGGAAACCTATTTGACTTTGTATGGAGGGAGGAACTACTAAAGGTATGTGGGCTAGAAATGATGTGTATGAAATCTTAGTTTTTACATCTTATTAGTTGATTGTGACCCCCCTACCAAAAAACATAAAGGAAGAAAAGAAAGATTTAGGAAAAGGACCTGCCCAAATTATAACTACTGTCTTCCATAGCATCTAGGTTCTTTCTTTTGAAGAACTAAGAAAAGTATGATATATTCATGAGAAGAAATTTATTCTGGCAGACTTCATGTTAAAAACTTTGAAAAATAGAGTTTGATGCTTTGTTGGTTATTTGCCATTGTAGGTTATAGTTCAGAGCTGTCTAATCTTATACAGTTGGTACTGGTCACCAGTGATTACTCAGAAATAAAAATTGGTTAAAGCTTAGAACTAAGATGTTAGGTATATGCATCTTCAATGTTTTAAGTTGAGGACAAAGGCCTTTTACTTTAGCTTGGGTTTGCAAGTCATAGTAGTCCTTAAATCATATTCAGCACCTGTGTTTCATATAGCCTCTAATATCTTTCTTTTCAGTGGTCATGAACTTCACAGTGAATGTAAAGTCATTCTGTGTTGCTTTATTTAAATTGCAAACCCCAGGCTTTTACTTAATTCAACATTGGATTTTTCCCCTGGGGTGTACTCATTATTAAAAATTTTAAAGCATTCAACATAATTTTCATAGTAAGGTTTTTGTTCATATTTTGCTAGTTCATGTAATAAACTATTTTAGGTAATTTATTTACTAACATGACTATAGTACAGCTAAACATGATGGAAATAAATACAATTGACTATTGATGAGCCTAGAATTTAGTAGGGGGGAGATGATCTTGAGCATACAGTTTGTCCTTGTCCTCATTTGAGTTTTATGAAGGAAAGAATAATATTAAGTTTAAGTTGTAAGACAATTAAGTGAAATCCCCAGCTAAAGAATTTCTCAAATAGTTGTGTGAAAATTGGGGACTTGTGCTAACAAAAGGACTTTGAAGTTAGATTTAGCTTTGGCTCTCCCATTTACTATGTGAATTTTGACAAGTTAGACAATTTTTTAAGTTTCATTTTCATAGTAGTACAAGGAGCACAGTAACTTAGTTATTAGAGTTACTGTGTAGGTTAGGTTTTTTTTGTTTGTTTGTCTTTTGTACCAGACTCAGGACCTTGAGCTTGCCAGGCAAGCGCTTATTCTATGGAGCTATCTCCCCAGCACAACTGTATAGGTTAAATGAAACAATAAATGTTAAATTTCTCACCTATGAGTTGTTTTTTGCCAACAAGGTAGCATACTGTTAGCATTCTGAAAATCAAACCCACTGGTGGTACAGTTTACCTGTATAGATTACTCTATGCATCATTTGCAATGATTGATAACAAGGAGAAAACTTGTGAGCCCAAAGTCTGAAGTTGTAACTTCCTCATAAAAGTAGCATTTCTTCCCAGCTAAAGATCTCTGGACAAGTATATTTCTACATTTAACAGCATTGATGGGACAAGGAAGGTTTTATTATTTACTCATGTTTTAGGGCAAAGAACAAATTCTAAAACTAAAACTGCTCATTAGCAGACATTTAGTGTCACATAAGCTTTCTATACTTTGTCTTGAAAAATACCTTTTAAGCAGATAATGATTTTTACAAAATATTTTCCTTCTAACAGGTTGTAAAATTAAAGCACTGAGAGCCAAGACGAACACTTACATCAAGACACCTGTACGTGGTGAAGAACCGATTTTTGTTGTCACTGGACGGAAAGAAGATGTTGCCATGGCCAAAAGAGAAATCCTTTCAGCTGCTGAGCACTTCTCCATGATTCGTGCATCTCGAAACAAAAATGGCCCTGCCCTGGGAGGGTTGTCATGTAGCCCTAATCTGCCTGGTCAAACCACTGTCCAAGTCAGGGTACCCTATCGCGTGGTGGGATTAGTGGTTGGACCCAAAGGAGCAACAATTAAAAGAATTCAACAGCAGACCCACACATACATAGTAACTCCAAGCAGAGATAAGGAGCCTGTTTTTGAAGTGACTGGAATGCCCGAGAATGTTGACCGAGCAAGGGAAGAAATAGAAATGCATATTGCTATGCGTACAGGAAACTACATAGAGCTCAATGAAGAGAATGACTTTCATTACAATGGTACCGATGTGAGCTTTGAAGGTGGCACTCTTGGCTCTGCATGGCTCTCCTCTAATCCAGTTCCTCCAAGCCGTGCAAGAATGATATCAAATTATCGAAATGATAGTTCCAGTTCTCTAGGAAGTGGCTCCACAGATTCTTTCTTTGGAAGCAATAGGCTGGCTGATTTTAGTCCAACAAGTCCATTTAGCACAGGAAACTTTTGGTTTGGAGATACATTACCATCTGTGGGCTCCGAAGATCTTGCAGTTGAATCTCCCGCCTTTGACTCTTTACCAACATCTGCTCAAACTATCTGGACTCCATTTGAACCAGTTAACCCACTCTCTGGCTTTGGGAGTGATCCTTCTGGTAACATGAAGACTCAGCGTAGAGGAAGTCAGCCATCTACTCCTCGTCTGTCTCCTACATTTCCTGAGAGCATAGAACACCCACTTGCTCGGAGAGTTAGGAGTGACCCACCTAGCACAGGCAACCACGCTGGCCTTCCAGTATACATCCCTGCATTTTCTAATGGTACCAATAGTTACTCCTCTTCCAACGGTGGTTCCACCTCTAGCTCACCTCCAGAATCAAGAAGAAAGCACGACTGTGTGATTTGCTTTGAGAATGAAGTTATTGCTGCCCTAGTTCCATGTGGCCACAACCTCTTCTGCATGGAATGTGCCAACAAGATCTGTGAAAAGAGAACGCCATCATGTCCAGTTTGCCAGACAGCTGTTACTCAGGCAATCCAAATTCACTCTTAATTATATATATATATATACATAAATACTATATCTATATGGACTCATAAAGGCATGGGTATAATGGTACCCCCAGTAAACTTCCTAATGAATTCTTATGACTGTTATCAGGCTTTATTGGGATTAGGCTAAAGTTGTTAGTAAACTTATAAAAGGCTGCTATGGTAACACTAAACCTAAGTGGTCTCTTGTCTGTTAGTTTGGTTTGAATTATTAATACTCTCCTGTAGACCCAGAGACATAGCTTGTGTAAGAATTGCTAAAGCTAAAGTTGAACTTGACTGAGTGAAGATCATAGGTTGTATGATCTATGTGGAAAGTGTATAGTGAGATTGCAGACAGTGGGTCCCAAAGCCTAACTACATTAAGAGTTTATGGAGGGTACTTGGCATTACAGATGACTCAGACACTTCCAGTGCTGCCTTCTTTACACTGCCAGTTTTGACAAAACAGGTTTGTTTGTTTTTTATTTTACAACAACTTATGCCTAATTCTGCAGGATTGCAAGTAACTTTTTTTAATTCATTGTGATTACTTACTGGTAATAATAGGGCTGATGGCAGTTTACTAGATCACTGGTTATAATTTGGGACAAAAACTGCTACATTGACCTTCATCTCGCCCAGTGTGTTCAAGGCTGGTATGATCAGAGGATCAGGAATGCAATTGTCTCAATTGTGAATTCTTACCCATTACCTCCCTTCGTGAATGTGGAAATGGCCACCTGGGTTTTCCCATTTCCTGAAGGGTTTTGGGATGGACCTATATTGGCTGATAATTGAGGATGCGAACATTCCATTCATTAGTCTGATCAAGCTATTAATTTTTAGACTATAGAACAAAATGTGAAACATTTTATGTTCAATCCATATTTGTCTTGCACATTATAAATATATTTTTATTTTTTAGAAATATAGGGGAAGGGAGGGAGATAATAATGCCCTTGGCATAATTCATGAAAGCAGCTGTGACCTCTAATCAGTTTAGTTCATTTCAAAACTGTTTCCAATCACAAGGAAAATTTTCTTTAAAATATACTTGTACATTTCACTTGTGGATGTCTATAATTTCATCCTCAAAATGTTCCCAAATCTGTGTTGGCATTGAAAGGACAAAACATTATATTGGTGGGTTTTTCTACTAATTATTTTTTGAAGCATTATTTTCCCAACACAAAAGAGGTTTTTTTCTCAGTATAATGAAAATTGAAAATCCTATGTGTATTCAATAGTAAATAGACAAATTTTATTTTTTATTTCCACTTGAAGAGTTACATTTCGTATAAAAGTTTACAAATAACGGTTTTTATTTTGATTTTTTCAGTATAAAAAAATTTGCCTTGATGGCATATTATAATGTAATGCTAATTGCTTGTAGGATAGTTAAATGTCAGTATTGAAACCTAATCTTTAGCTGCCGTCTTGTAGATATGAACGAATGTTCATCAAGCATGTATTTTGTATTTTGTTGCATTGTACACTGCAACTAATAAGCCAAGGAATCGACATATATTAGGTGCGTGTACTGTTTCTAAAAACCACAAACTAAGAATGATAAATTATCAATATAGTTTAGTATTTGCTAATTTTACTACACTCTTTTGTTATGTATATGTAGGGAAGTCATAGGGATTATAAATTCAATTTGAGTAAAGTTTAAAACCATATATTTTATGATAAAGGGCCTTTAACTTAAGATGGCCAAAGCACTGATATTATATATTTGCTGTAAAGAGAATTATAAGAGTTTTATTTTTCTGATATTAAAAGTTACTTAATAAAGACTTGTTTCCATTAACTTGAATGTATTCTCCTTGGTGTTTTTCATATAACCATTAGTAGTTTATCATAGATGAAGAGTGTTATTTAAAATTAAGCCTCCCATTGCCTAATTTTCCTACTCCTCAGTTCATGCTCTTTCTTATAGTGACTTGTTAGTATGCTCCTGGTATTGAATGTGTCACTTACATTCCAGTTCATATTTGTGGGGGTTTTTTTGTTTTGGTTTGGTTAAGTATTATAGTAAGTTGGAGTTAGTTTTAGATTTGGGTACGTGTTTGTGCAGTTGACCACAAATAATCACTACTGATCTGGTTGTAATAAAATAGGAGATGACTGTTTTATACACTATATTAATTGAATGCTGAATTTGATTTAGATTTCACTTGATTTATAGCCTTTGTGGGATTTTTGCCTTCTTAACCACAAAATCTATAAAACTATTTTCTAATGTGAAAATGCAAATTTTAAACTTTTCAGTTAAAAAGATTTCGTGGTTAACAAAAATATTACTGTGAAATTGATTTGATGCTGATTAAATTGCTGCCATTTGGTTAAAAGGAATAAAGACATTTCTAAGATCATTTTAAAGAAATTAAACTTAATCATTCTTCTTAGAGAATTATCACACTGCTAGAGTAAGTCTTTTTGTTTGAGTTTTAGACAAAGTTGTGCTCTGCTAAAAAAGACTGAAGGTATGGGTTTAGTAATAACCAGGCAAGATCATTGTCTTAGCATTATATGCCAGAATTCACTAATTTTGATATTTGCCTCCAGAAGTATGAAAGTTAAATTATTTGAATGTGTTATGGTGTATGATTCCAGTTTAGATTGGATGACCTATAAAATGAAAAATCTTAATTTACTTAATACAAGTGAAGATCTTCCAGGGCACCGTGAAATAATCTACTTTGCTAAAAGTGTTTATCAAAACTTTGTAACCACTTTTAGCAGAACTGATAAGAACTTACCCTAGTTCTTAGTTTGTACCTGCTTTTCCTTGATCCCACATAAATTTTATAAAACACTGAAGAAGAGAGTCTTCCAGAACTCTGGACCTGTTTTACCAAGAACAGCACATGTTGGAGCCGGGCGTGGTGGCGCATGCCTGTAATCCCAACACTCAGGAAGCTGAGGCAGGAGAATTGTTGTGAGTTCGAGACCAGCCTGAGCTACAAAGTGAGCTTAAGGCCAGCCTGAACTGCATAATGAGACTGCCTAAAAAAGACAAAAAAAAAAAAAAAAAAAAAACCCAGCACATGTTGGATAAAATGTAGCATGAACAATTAGGAATCTAGTATACCTGTTGGCAAAGGCACTATTGTGTTCAAGAAGGTTAAATGATCACCTAAAAACATTTGGTTCAACTAGTTTAGTTATAAAATTATGTAATGATTTATCAAAAGAATCTCCCATGAAAAGTAAGATATTAGGAAGCGTAAAGAAGACTAAAATAATTGAATTTAGAAGATAGATAAAAAATAAGTATAATAATTATTAGCGGTTAAATTATGTTCAATGGATCTGTTAAACCAAAATGAAGCATTGCTACCTATCCACTTCCTTTCCCTTAAATGTCCACTTCTCTCACCCAAAACTATAAATACAAGGTTGAAGAGTTTGATAATACATTGTGAACATCTTTTCACAAGGTGTCAGTGTACGAAACCTTGGTTTGCAAGAGTACTTCGTTCCACTCATAATCCAAACCACTGTATCAAAGCGGCAAGAGAGAACAAGTTGTCTTGTGACGCTTGGCATAATGAACTACGTGTATTCCAAGACATTGTTTATCAAGTTAGAGTTTCTTAGAAGTATTTGCCCATCCTTCAGAACACTCATAGACAAATCCAAGGTTTGATTATACTTCATGATTTGATGATTTTAGTAGTACTCAAAAGTGACTATTCCATGCTTCAACCATTTACTATTGGTGGTTAATATAGGCAGTGGAGCACTGATGAAGTATAAGAAAGGATATTGAGAATCCTGATAAGATTCCATTTAACCAAGATTAAGAATAGCTGTTTTGCCGGGCGTGGTGGCGCATGCCTGTAATCCCAGCACTCGGGAGGCTGAGGCAGGAGGATTGTTGTGAATTCGAGACCAGCCTGAGCTACAAAGTGAGCTTAAAGCCAGCCTGAACTGCATAGCGAGACCCTGTCTCAAAAAAAAAAAAAAAAAAAAAAAAAAAAAAAAAAGAATAGCTGTTTTTAAGTGGCATAGTTCCACACTTCGTAGTCCATACTAATTATTCCTGTTAAGTTTCTTCAGTGGACTAGATGAAATTAATAATTATAAAGCATGCACTGCCACCTGGACATGTAATTCTACTAACTCCATGTTATTTGTTTTCATTTTAAAGTACGCCATTTGTATAGTGCAAGCGAGCTTTTAAAGGAACAGTAAGTGGTCATAAAGTAGTAAAAATTCATTGTTCAGATGAGTCTAGGAATCAAAAGAGGAAAACAGCTAAAGAGACACTGTATAATTTTAGGCCCTGGAGTTTTTTAGACATTCATAAATCTCATAAATGGGGATATTTGTAACCAAACTGAGTCAAAAATACTTTACTGTCTTTGAATGCATTTAAAATTATATATCTTTGAACTTTTTAATAACAGGTACATAAGTTTAATATGGTATGATTCAGGAACATAGCTGAATTCATAACACTGGCTTAGTAACAAAAAATTGGTTAAACCAATAAGTGAGGGTCAAGATCAAGTAATTTCAGCGCCTACTGACAGTATTTCAATGTTTACTTAAGGCTTCTAGTAATTGAGAAATTACAGCATATGTTATGACTGAACATCAGGTTCATTTCCTCAACTTTTAAAGTCACAGTCAAAAAACTGAGTTAATTCAAATTGGAAGTTAAATTGTAGGTATTTCCCTATCTTAAGCACTAAGGCTCATGTTTGTTTTGTGACACTACCCAGTATCAAAGTCAGTGAAACTCTGACCCTGACTGTTCTGCAGTTTCAGGGGGATTACCACAGCAAAAAGAGGTAGTGATTTCAAGTCAGCGTGAGTCAGATGTGAAGTGCTGAATGGCATATGGAAACTACTATAGATAATTAAATTTGAACATAAAATTATTGAGCTAAATTTTTTTAAATAATTGAGGGAACTTCTGAGTTAAGTATGGCACATTTATAAGTTTTCCACATGGAAAGTCAGATTTATTAGATGACATTAACAAAAGATATAGTCAAGAAATGGCCATACCTATTATTATTTTAATAATTTCTTACGAAGTAAAATCTTTGAGAGAGTCATTTAAAGTCAAAAAATTTGGAGAAATAGGCTGGTGCATTTCCACATTTGCAGAGACTGAAAAACTTATCTTACAGTTATTTTCAAAATGGCCTGAGCGGGGCTGGGGAGACGGCTCAGTGGAATAAGTGCTTCCCTGGCAAGCATAAGGGCCTGAGTTCAATCCCCGGTTCCGCAAAAAAAAACAATCAAAATGGCCTGAGCTACCTCAGTTAAAAAGACTTCTGTGTCCAAGTTACTGATAACCAAGACAACTATAAGAGGTTCTTGATTGTGTTTGAATCAAATAGCAGCTTTCCTATTCTATATATTACTGAACTGAAACTTGACAGAATTGTCATCAAATGGTATTGCTTAAGATGGTGCCTTTTAATTCTGGAAGCTCCACTTTCCTAGAGGCAAGGAAGATCTTGTATCTTTTTTTTTTTTTTTTTTTTTTTTTTTTTTTTTTTTTTTTTTTTTTTTTTTTTTTTTTTTTTTTTTTTTTTTTTTTTTTTTTTTTTGTCTTTTTGAGACAGGGTCTCATTATGCAGTTCAGGCTGGCCTTAAGGCTCACTTTGTAGCTCAGGCTTTTCTCGAACTCACAACAATCCTCCTGTCTCAGCCTCCCGAGTGCTGGGATTACAGGCATGCGCCACCACACCCAGCTCTTCCTTGTATCTTTTCAATGAATGGAAGATTTCTAGATTCATTCTTGGAGCTGCTGTCTCATTTGAACTTCTGAACTTACATGTAAACCCATGAGATCTTATTCTCACGACTGGAGTCATAAGAATTCTCTGTCAGATTTGTATTTTGTTTTTTTTCTTCCAGCAGGCAGTTTTCAGTTCTTTTTGTAAAATATATTGTCATGGGAAAGACTGTATTTGTGATCAAGGGTTGCAGAAATGGTTTCTTTTTTACTTACCTTGCTAGTAACTAGGAACAGTTTTTATTGATAATTTTTCAGCAGCTATAAATATTGGGTACAAAAATCATTGATTAAACTTCTCCAAGTGGCTAAGCTACTTGGCAAGTAGGGCCTTTGGAATGACTCTTTTTGATATTTGTATTTCATTTCCTCACCTTTTAAGTAACTTCAAAGCTTGTTCTTCATGTATTCTCTTCGGAAGAACTGGTCTTTTTTTTAATCTTCCCTAGGAGTAGCATTCTGCTCTAGCCCTTCCAACACCATTTGAACATGGTTAAATGTAAGCTGATCCCAGGCAAAAAGATGGACTCACTTGGACTTTCTTTCTCACTGGGGTCTTAAATCCAAGTAGACCATTGAAAGGAATTGTCACCTTTTGAAGTGCATCAGATTTTTCAGTCATTTCTCATACTTTCCAACACCTTGTAATTTATCCTGGATACTTATCCTGGTTAGGTCTGCAGATTTCCAAGTTATGTATGTTGTAAGATTTCATTCTCTTTGGACTTCCATTACAGTTCAAGTGCCTTTATCAGAGAGCATCTGATTCCATATTTGACAGATTTTATACTTGAATCTCATTTTCTTTGTCCATGAAATGGAAATGATTGGCTTTGAGGAGTGTGTAAAACTCAAGAAACAAACCTAGAAATACAGTGAGGTAACTTTGTTGTTCTAGGTAGCATCCTTCCTATTTTTACTCTTAAAATCCAGCATGACCCTGAAAAATATTATGCTCCTAAAGAGCTTTGTAAAAAGTAAAAGAAAAAAACCTTCAGATTTTGAAACACAATAGTTGTATGGCCCACTTAGTATGAAGTAAACACAGGTGCATACCACATTTACCCCATCCCTAGGGTACAGGGGCTAATACTTGTTTTACAGAGAATAAAACTAAGCTTAAAGAGTTTAGATGGTTTATAGTAAAAATTGAAGTCCCTAAGTCTAAATGAATTTTCATGGAAAATGTCTCATTTGTTTAGCATTTTGAACTTAGTGATTCTCTTGATTCGTGGACCTACCAAACAAAAGATTTAGGTAGCTTTTTTCACATACAATAATGTTAATTTGTATTCTTAAACATCCATAACTACAAAAGGCTTAGGCTAAATTAAGGGACCATTTCTTGTTTAGAATTGATTGTGGGCTCAGAAGGCACTAAAGTGTTCTATCAAGTAAATGAAATTGTCACAGTTGGCCAAAACTGGTAAAAGAGTCAGTATTTTTTGCTTAGTTTGTTTAATTTTTGAGGCCATAGAATGAGCAAATAGTGGCCTAGGCAGATAACTTTGTTGACTTTCTGAGGAACTGACCCTCTTCCGGAACCATACAAACTCTCATTAACTTAGTGTTTATTGCCTGTCAATGTCTTATTCTAAAAGAAATTAAAGAATGGAAGTTGGACAAATACACTTCATAACTCCCATGATTCCATTCTTATTTTCCTAGACCACATTGCAATCACTAGCTTCTTTTGCATTCTAATTTCTGTTGCTTTTTGACATTTTACCCCAAAAATACTTAAGTTGCTCCACTGACTTCTGAATCTAGTGTATCTAACTTAAAAGTATCCTGAGAAGAGGGTTCCTGTTCTGCAAAGGTTGCAGTTTCCAGATGCTGCTAGATCCCACATTATAAGACTGCTTCTCCCTTTCTTGTCTTGAGTTAGCAAAGCCCAGCTGCTCCCTTTATGTCAAAGGTTCTCAGCTTCAACACTGCTGATATTTTGGGCTGGATAATTTCTTGGGGCATAGGGTGAGTAGAGACTGTTGTGATTGTTGTATAGTGTTCACCAATAACCTTTGCCTCTAGCCAATAGATACCATTACTACTACATAAAGTGACAATCAAAAATGTCTTCTAACATTGCCAATTATGCCCAAGGGCTGGGAGGTAAAATAACCACAGAAAAGAACCATTACTTCAGTTAAGGGGAAAATCAAGCCCTTGCTTAGCCGTCACCTTAACTCCTCAGGATTCAGGGCAAGTGTCAGGAAAAACAAAACTTAATTTGCAGTCCTGGAGATTGAACTGAGAGAGAACATGGAGCTATATACCCAGCTCCTTTTTTGAAGCTGGTGTATTTGTTTTCCCAACACTGAGACTAAGTACTTGACATCCACAATTTAAAGGAGAAAGTGGTTTATTTGGCTGTGGTTTCAAAACTTCCCATCCAGAATTATCTGTTCACAAAGCAAGAACATCACAGCAGGAGGTGACAGAACAGATCTACTCAGTTCATGATGCTCAGGAAGCAGTACCAGAGAAAATGGACCAGATGTAGTACCCAAAGTCACTCCTCCATGACCTACCCAAACACTTGGTGTCTGCCACGCCAGTCAAATTAACATCCATCAAATCCCACTTGTCAAAACATCCTGAACAAACTTAACATGTGATACAACCATCTTGCATACCAAAAACACAGTAATCCCTTCCTTGAAGTCTTAGACAGTTCCAGCATTGTTCAACAATCCATCCATGTCCAAAGTTTCCCCTGGAACGCAAGGCAAACTCTTAGTTGAACCTCTTTCAACAACCTGAACTAAGTAACATCCCAGGATATAATGGCATATTCCAAAAAGAAAGGGGGATAGAATCAGACCAAAGGAAGACTGAAACCCAGCGGAGCAAACATTAAGGCCTCCATGTCCATGCTCATGCAGCTTGATCTCCAGCATCTAGGGCACATGGTGATGAGACAGGAGTTCCAAGTGGCTTAACAACCCTAACCCTTATGGCCTTGATGGTTGTAGCTCATGTTCCCTCTCTCTAGGTAGCTACACTTAATACCTGCATTTTATTTAGCGACATTCCGCAGTGTTGGGATCTCCACAGCACCTTTAGCTTCATTCTCAGCTTTATGCATAACCTCAGTGGCTCCTTTTCTGACTTTTCAGGCCTCCTGAATCTGGGTGAAGCCTCCATGACTCTAGTACTTTTGCATTCTGCATCCCAATAAAACCATTACCAGTGGATGATGTCAAGGTGTGCTGCCTGTTCAAGGCTTCCTTTGATCAAGGTTGTGGCAGCTTCTTAGTGCCTAGGTGAATGAATTCAGTGATACATCTTTCTATGTGGCCCAGAGTGAACAGGGCAAACAGTCTTTTTAAAGAGTTTATCCGTTTACACCGTTGAGCTTGTGAAGAGTGGGATCTAGTTGATAACGAGTCTTCTCAAGGCATCCTTTTCTTGACCCTGTTTAAGTATCTGGTTTCTTTTTAATAACCCTAATCCCTTTAGCAGCCAGTCTTTTTGATGCCAACTTGACATGTTCCTTTTAAGCCAAAATTTAAATTTTTCAAATCTTTTTTTTCCCACCTGCAAATCAAGGATATCAATAGTAACCATGCTAGAACCTGAATGTTGGGTTGCCTTGAAAGTCCCTCTGCCACATAACTGAGTCCACTATTTACTACTTACCAGTCCACTTATTTAAATACAGGATAACCAAGATTTGTATTTTTTGTTAGTTTTTAAAAGAAAATATGAAAATGGTAATTTTATCCAATTTGATAATTTTTCTGTGTATGGTATATCTTAAAACATAATGTAGACAGTAGTATCTAGTCTCTTTCCAGATCTTTTTGCATTATTGTCTTTCTTTGAACAACATTACATTGTCTTTTTTTTTTTTTTTTTTTTTTTTTGTCTTTTTGAGACAGGGTCTCACTATGCAGTTCAGGCCAGCCTGAAGCTCACTTTGTAGTTCAGGGTAGTCTCGAACTCACAACAATCCTCCTGCCTCAGCCTCCCAAGTGCTGGGATTACAGGCATGCGCCACCACGCCCAGCTACACTGTCATGTTGGCCTTTTTTTCTGTGGTTGGCATAATTTCAGTAAGTTGTCTACCCACTAAACGTAATGGTGAAGACATCAACATTGTCCTGACTGGTTGGTTTGTTTTGTTTCTGATTGGTGTTTTGTTATCCCATATTTTCCAGTTATTTGGCCTATTAGATCTAATTCTCAGTGACGTTTTGAACCCTCTTGTTTTGAATAAATAGCAAGTCAAGCACCATACTGTTTTGTCCACAAGGTGCATATTTTATGGTAATACTTTCCTCAATTTTTGAATACAGGATAACTGGTCAGATGATTTTCAACTCTCAGTAATATCCCAAAAAATTATAATCATTGACTACTATTGGAAATTTTTTACTTTTGTTCCTTTCAAATTCTATCATTTCTGCACTATATATAATTGACAATTGTCTTTCCATTTCATAACATTTTGTTTCTCTGATATGTTAACATTTCTCCTTAGTATTTTGCAAATTTTCTGGCACTTCTTATGTACTTTCAGTGTCTCACATATGTCCATTTTGTACTGTAAAATATCAGAGTTCTATAGAAGTATAAAAATTATATGTAATCTATTTACAATAAGTTTTTATAGATGACAAAACTATAGGTTTTATTTTTTTTTTTACAAATAAACACAAATTACTAGTAGAAAATAACCAGAAATTTCACTAGACAAAAACATCAAAAGCATTCTAAAGGAAAAAGTACGCAAAGAAAAATAGTCAATATTAAAGAAACACATATGAGTGTATCTCATGCAAACAAGAATCCACTGGTCAAAATGACACCTGCCTGAGTAACACTCAGTATAGTTAGCATGTAAACAAACACACTGCCTGTGTGACACTTAGGATAAACTATTGTGTTTAAACATTCAGTCTCCAACAAAGACTGAGGATATATACAAAATGCAGATGAATATTTTGCTAGCATGTAACAGGCATTGCCTCTAGCCAATTCCCAATAGAGTCCTCATTCCCAGCCAAAACCTTATGAGCCTGGCCTTTATTTTCTGCATTCCTATCAGCATTCTATTTCTCTAAGCTCAATCAAATCACCCATCAGACTCTGCTCTATAGCATTCGGGAACAATCACAACAGCTCCTCTTCTCTGGTAGCAGGTTTCTGTATTAGCTTTCCTACCCAATACCTGATACTCACAACTAAAAGGAGGAAATGATTTCTTTGGCTTATGGTTTTAGGACTTCCAGTGCGTGATTGGCTAGCTTCAAGACAACAACGTCATGGTAGAAGGGTATGGCAAAGTTAAAGCTGCTCAATTTATGATGGCTAGGAACAGAACAGGGGATCAGTGTCAGAGAAGGGCCCAGGGACACATAAAGTACCCAAGGTCACTCCCTCCATGACCCACCCAGACCCAGAAGTAGGCTTTACTAATCCCTAAACCAGTCAAGTTATCAATTAAGTTTAACCATCACAGACAAGCTGGGTCACGAGTTTGACATGGAACTTGCCATCCTGCCTGAGCCTCCGAAATAGCTGGGATTACAGAAATGCATTGTACGCTTAGCCAGAAAAATACTTTTAATCAGTGAAACTAACCATCATTGTGAGTATACTTGAGTTACTCATCTCAGAGATGAAGGGACCTGCCCACCATCACAGTAAAAGACAGAGCTGCCTTTATCACAGGTGAGTTGAATTCTGATGCACATGGTCTTTACCCCTGCTCTGTCTGCTTCCTGCCCTTCAACAGTTTATATTTGCATTGAGGTCCCTGAGCTAGAGGTTCTCTTTGCATAGCTGCTGCTTGCAATTTCCAGGTACTCAGGCTTTCTGCTGCAGATTGCCAGGTGATGGTACCCTGAGGACATGCCGTCTAGTTATCTGGCCCTCCCCCTGCTGTGCTCAACCTTGGTCAGACTCCATTCCTGGCAGCCCCATCAGGGTAGCCCAAAATCTGATGAGCAGTGTTGTTTGTGTTATAAAAAGTGAGCTGCCCAAGAATCCAATTTCTTAGGTCCCAAAATGAAATGTAGGACATGTGTACCTTTTGGGGAAGTCTTATTTTTTCTCTGGCTTTCCCACTGACCCTTTTTCAGAACCATCACCTCCAGGCCCCCAAAAGGGCTAGGGAATTATCTCATACGGTTTTGAAAAATTCCTTTAGATTAAATCATAATGGGTTTAGAGTGATAATCTTTAGCTTAATCCCAGCAATGGAGAAAGACACCTAAATATGAATCCATTGTTATCTGACAAATCTGTATCCAGTCTCTCAGTGTATTTGGGCAGCAAACTCCATGGACTCAACTTCTTGGGCTTTCATGTTAATACTGATTTGATCCAGCAAAGCTCCCAGTTGAAATTGTCAATATATCACTCCTATCTTGAAGAAATCCAAAACTATATTGAATAGGAGGGATGATAGAGAACATCCTTTTTTTTTTGAGACAGGGTCTCACTGTGCAGTTCAGGCTGGCCTTAAGCTCACTTTGTAGCTCAGGCTGGTCTCGAACTCACAACAATCCTCCTGCCTCAGCCTCCCGAGTGCTGGGATTACAGGCATGCGTCACCATGCCCAGCTAGAGAACATCCTTTTCTTGTACCTGATTTAAGAGTAAAAGATTTCAGTTTTTCCCCATTTAGGATTATATTAGCTTTCACTTTATTTCATCTATGAAGAGACCAGAATCACAGACCAGTGCTCCAGCCCTACTGACCTCCTGCCTGACTTTCAGAGCAACCACACCCTGGGTGCTCCCTAATCCTCTGAACACTGGTGTCACCTCAGAACCCTTTGCTCAAGCTGCATGGAGCCACTGACAGAGGTTTACTCAGTCATGGTCCCTGGCAGCACTGCCTAGGAGTAGGAGATTTTCAAGTCTTCAAGCCAGAGTTATGGGTGACTGCTTTAAGCTACCAGCCTGAAATGAAGGCTCATGTTTAATCAGTGAACAGTTGGCATTTATTTGAAGAACGTTCAGTTTTTAAATATTAAACTGCCTTAAATTACTTAATACCCCACCCCACACACCCTTTCAGAAAACCAGGGCATAGGAAGATGTTTATCACATACTGTGTTGCTCCTTAATTGGAGGCAGGTGAGGGCCAACTCTGAGAGCCCTTATACCTAGAGGCTGTGTCATAGGACCCTGACCAGCTCCCCAGGTTGATAGCTGCTTTGGGCTTCTGGCTGCCATAATCTTTTTGAACCCATGTGTGATATAGCATTAGATCCTTGAAGGCATTTAGAGTGTGCTTAGAGTTGCTTCTCAAGTAAAAGAGAAACAAAACTGCCAGGACAGATGGTACAAATGGAAGAAAACCTTGTTGGTGGTCAGCAGAGCAGCACACCCCATGCCAACATGGAACCTATCTTTTCTCAGAACACTTTCCGAATTTAAAGATCTCTGATGTCACAACTTGTTCTCACTTGTAGCCTTTTATGTCTACTATGATGAAACAATACTGAGTGTGAAATGTTTCATTCATAAAAATAGTTCTATGGCTGGCGAGATGGCTCGGTAGAATAAGCACTTGCCTGGCAAGTGCAAGGGTTTGAGTTCAATTCCCAGTTCCGCCCAAACAGACAAAAAACCCCATAAAAATGGTTCTAAGTTGTCAATAGTAATCAAATTGTCTTGTATACTCACATTCCCTATCACTGAGCCCCTGTACATGCATGTACTACACTAGGGCTTAACACAAAACCTCTTGCAACATGGGGCCAGCAAGATAGCTCAATGGTCTAAAGCACCTGCTTAGGCAAGCACTCCAGGACCCTGGTTCTATCCCTAGCCCACATGCAGCACCAGCCCCAAAGGGTGGGCTGAGTTGCTACCCCCCTAAAAAAAACTTCCTGCTACAGGGAATAGGACCACCTAGCTCCATTAGCACATACAAAATAGCATGAGGCTTATTTAGGGTGGAGTTGATCCCACACCAGTTCCTCTTAAGAGAAACCCTGTGCTTTGACAGCCTGAATGCCTTACGAGGGACTTGGAATAGATGACACCTCTTTTGATTAGTTGGCATGGCACTACTTTGAAGTGGGAGGCAGGCTGCCTGTGTAATCATCAGCTTTCAAACTATACAGGAAGTGTAGCCACATGGAGGTGTCAGCATGCAGGGCATCCAGTTTGGCCCAGCCCAGCCCAGCTTGGGTGAGTTTAGAGGTGGCTCTGTGTACCATTTCAGAAGAAGGCAGGGGCCTAGCAAAACAAAACTATTAATTTTGAGAGTGACCAGAGAGATAACATAGAAGAAAGATGATCTTCAGCCCAGAAATCCAGAAGCTTGCTTGGCAGGTCCAATAATGACAGTTCTTTGACCAGGTACAGTTAATGCCAGGGACAGGGGTTATGGTGGGGATAGGGTGAAAACTGGCCTCACCTATAGCCTTTTATGTCAGGGCCAACAGGACCTGGCCAAGCTGACAGACGGAGCTCTGGAGGTAGCAGCTGGAAATTCTAGACCCTGATAGAGCCTCAGGAAGTACTGCCACCCCCTCTGCATCCCCAGGCTTCTGCTCAGACCTCTGCTTCCTATCTACCCAGCCTCCTCCATTAATCCCTCCTACTGACTTTTGTCAGGCATAATATTCACCCTGGGGAAACACACGTAAAAAGGACTGTGTCCCCTGGCTAGCTGGTCCTCCCCTCCCACTCATATCTTCCTTGGGGCTTAGGAAATAGGACTTGAATGCGTTCTTCTGATGCTGATTGAATTCCTCCCTTGGGGGCAGCTTTGTGTGCCATTGGCATAAATTAGGGAAAGGATGGGCCCCCAGGAAGGGTTTTAAATATATACAAGTGGCCAGTTTGCACTGCTGACATTTAACTATTACAAACAAAAATTCCAAGTGATGCATTTGCTGCAACTGTCTTTGGCATGGGCTTGGGTGTGGATTTACATATCTAAGATCACACAAACTCCATTAGTGGAATGGGAATAAATTCACCAAGTGCCAGTTCTGTTTCTGTTACATGCTTTAGAACCATTGCAGGGTGTGGTTGGAAGTCAAACTGCAACTTGCTTTAGTGTCCAAATAAAATGTAGTTGTCATCATTCCTGACTTAAGCAGGTGACTTGTGGGTATTGGTGCTGGTAGAATCAGCAATTTCTAGGAACTGGAAGCTGAGACTCCCATAAAAGGAAGCCACTTCCAGGGGCTATATTTAAAGACATATTCATTTCTAGAAATGGCCACCACAGGCCACAGTGTGGATTGCAAATAAGTACTTTAAACTCATGTCACTCATGCACAGTCTCTTCCGAGACTTCTGTGAGGGTTAGCATGAAAACAGAGCTTTTATTTCCAAATAATATTAGATCCCAGGATTGTTCCAGAATAGTAGAGAAGAGCTAACTGACTGGGCCACTGGTAGCTTCACTACTAGTGGATGAGGAACTTGGGTCTGTGCCTCAGTCAGTTAAGTAAACAGATCAGAGACCTTCTGGGGGGTTTGGGCATGAATGAAGTTCCACTTTGCAGGAATGCCAAGGGCCAACAATACTTTGTCAAACCAAGGATTCTGAGAAGAGCAGTTATCATTTCATCTGCAGAAACCATTGTCTCCCTTACCTTCAAGGGAAGAAATAGACCTTATCAGAATGTTCTAGAATTGGCTAATTTTTGTGTTTGACACTTTAGGTGTTAACATTTCCTATCTATCATCTTTTTCATGGCCAAGAAGACAGATCTTCAGTGGATGAGGAAAGTACCACCACATGAAAGGACTTTTTGTCCAAAATCACAGTATTGAGTCACAACTTAGAGACCAGGGTTCCTGTTGCCTAGGTCCAGGGGTCTTTACATCTTGCCACCTCTCTCTTACCTGTTTCTAATTTTTCCCATTCTCTCCTGTGAAGGAGTTAGCCAAAGGAAGCCACCTGTCATAGATGCATGCCTGAAATTCCACTGTTAGAGCTTCATCTCATTTACTTGATGCACAAATGTGAAGTAATAGTGCGGGTGCTTCTGAAAGGAAGATATCTCTAATGAATTTTTTTCTTCCAAGGGACAAATAAGTATTTTAGGTTTTGCATACCATACAGTCTCTGTGGCAGCTATTCATTTAACTGCTTTTTAGCACAAAAGTAGCCATATACTACATAATTAATAAATCATTCCTGGTGACCATATTATGATTTCATATGAAACAAAACTTGATTTGTTTTCAAGTATTTATAAATGGGAAAACCACTCTTATTTCATAGGCCATGTGTAGACTGGGTTTGCTGACCCTTGGTTTAAGGTTGTCCTCTGTCAGCACTCTGTGCACAGAGCTCTGATGAAAGGAATGGGTGTCCTAGGAGACTGAGCATGCAGGAAGCCACCGGTCACCCCAGACAGAAGACCCTGAGCCTTCCAGAAGAGGGCAGCTGTCTGCACCACTACATTTGGGACACCCATGGTAGCCATTCAGGTCACATAGATGTTATAGCTTTAACACTGGCCTCTGCTGGCCACACCCTGCATTGTAGCTGCACCCTATTCACTTCTTTCCTCCCCACACATCTCCTGGTGAGCACCTCTATCTTACTGCAAAGGGGCTACAAGGTCAGATAGTTCTGCATTGCTGTTAACATTCAAGAGATGCTATCACCTTCTGTAAATTTTGGATTTGGGAGCATTTTGCATTTTATATTTTCAGATTAAGGACATTCAACCAATAAAATTTATACAAATATCCCAAAATGCAGAAACCTTAGAAATCTGAAATATTTCTCATTCTAAGCATCTCAAATAAGGGGCACTCAGCCTATAACTCATTGAGTTTTCCTGGGCAGGATGAATAGCAACATGTAGTTATCACCATTTTCCAAATGGAAAATACCAAGGCTCAGTGCAAGAAAGGTCTGACCCTGGGCGCAGCAGGGGGGAGCAGGGTTAGCGTCTAGGTCTGACTCCAAAGCGCTGATTCTCAAGCTCACAGTGCATGCAGATGGCTCAACAGGACAGCTGTGCAGAGCGAGCCTCCCAGAGGTGGTGGCATTATTTCATCCTCCCAAAAAAGGAGGCCAGCCACCCCCTGGCCTCAGCCTCCCCTTTGTTTCACCCCAGCCCTTATGCCTAACAGGCTTTCTGTAGTTCTTCTGCCACTTTGGCAGGATGAAAAAACCTCCATCGACCCTCACCTGTGGAGCAACACAGTCTCCAAGGAGACCTATCAGAACCAAAGGCTCTTCTGTATGAAAAAACCTGAGAGTATTTGTATTTATTATTTACTTTTTTTTTTTTTTTTTTTGTCTTTTTGAGACAGGGTCTCGCTCTGCAGTTCAGGCTGGCCTTGAACTCACTTTGTAGCTCAGGCTGGTCTCAAACTCACAACAATCCTCCTGCCTCAGCCTCCCAAGTGCTGGGATTGCAGGCATGCGCCACCATGCCCAGCTCTATTGTTTACTTTTTTATGTGTACTTATTAGCTAGTCCGAGGAGCAGACTGTACTAGTGCACAATTGTTGTGTGAATGAATGAATAAGCTAATACCCCAGGAATCCCTGGTTAGAATTCCCTGAGTTTAGCTTTCCGTAGAGTACTTGAGATTTTCTGCAATATAGACTGGATCAGCACATATACTAAGGATCCAAAGACACAGCCCAGGGACTCAGATCTTTGGGCACCTTCACTGCATCCTCATGGGTGTCTTCAGTCAGCACCTTCTTTACCCCATTTTACAGAACAAGGGACTGAGCTCAGTGACATTAAGGGCCTTATATATGCTCACCAGGCTGCTCAGTGGCTGCATGAGTTTGGGCCCTCCTGTTGTCTCCACACACTAAATCATGCCAGTAAAAAAAAGCTCCAGAACTAACCCTAAGGACAAAATGTGGGCTTCAAGTGAAGCTGTGCTGAGAAAGAAGAGAGCCAGAGGCCCCCTGCTGCCCTGGCACAGCTACCTTGGGACTAGGCAGGGGCTGCCTGTGGTTGGCCTCACCCCCTGCTGGCTGCAGGCAAGGGCTGCAATTCTGATGTTTTTCATTGGCAGGCTATGCAGACATGCACAAAACTGTCTTCCCTGGAGACCTTCTCTCAGAAGTGAGTGCCCTGGATCTATGCAACTTACTGCCTGGCCTGGACTGGAAATCCCACCATAGAAGCCACATCTCATGGTATGTTACTGCTTCTAGTTTTCAAATGTCTACTACAAAAATGCATTCATGAAAAGAGAAATGGAGGTCAGGTATATGGGAGGGGCTGCAGGGCAGAAAGAAACAGGGAGGGGGCTTCTGTTTATCGCCAATTCTACCCTGTGGCCAGGGACCTGTGCATCTGCCCTGGGCTTGTGCCCATCACTATGCTGGGCCCAGTCTCCTGGGCAGGCCCTTGGAGGAGGAAGATGGCTCGCAGGAGCCTGGTGAGCAGTGAGACAGCTCGAGCATCCTCACAGGTCTAAGTGAGGACTGGCCACCGTGTCCCTCTGCTCCCACCAGCTCCAGGTGCTGCCACCAGCTCCTTACACATGTGCCACCCTTGGTGAGCCCTCAGCTACCATGACACTGTTTCTTAAAAAGCAGCAAGAGAATTAAAAAATATAAGGCTTTTTTTCCATATATATACATATGTATAATTAATGGGGGGAGAGGAGTACAGCTCATGGAGATTGACCGCAGTACCATACTAAATAAGAGCTTTACAACTGACTTACAGCCCTTTATATATTATTTTTATTATTATTTGTTTTGTGTCAGGGAAGACAGTTTTGTGCATGTCTGCAAGTCTCACTCAATTGCCAAAGTGGGCCTGAAGCTTGCAGTCCTCCTGCATCAGCCTGCTGAGCAGCTGGGATTATAGGTTTATACACCTCCCTGCTCAGACATGCATCATTTTAAGATCTGAGTCACAACCTAGTGAGTGGCTGCTCAGGGGAACCTCCTCAGGGAACCTCTTCAACTTTCTGCAGCGTTAGAGCCTGCATTCCCCTAACCCTTTCCCTGGACAGTGAGACCAGCTGATGGCTCTGCCTCCTTGTCCTCACTGGCCCTGGCAGCTCCTGGACACACCGCTTCCAGTTCCACCCTTCCTGAGGCTGGCGGCACAGCAGTGTTCAAGGGTCAGGACTGCAGCTCTAAGGACAAATGTCAGGCAACATCAGACCTTTGGTCTTCAGGCAAGTCCCTCATCTCTACCTGAGAGGAAGGTCCTGGCAGCAGCGGCCCTCACTCAGCTTGCTTCCATTCGAGCTGTGGTTCTGTCCACAGACAACAAGTCCCCAGGCCAGCGGCATCAGCGTTGCCCAGGAGCTTACTAGAAATGTGACTCTGCATCAAGTCCTAGTCCCCATGAATCTGACTCTGTGAGTGGCCTGGCTGACTGCAGGTCAGAATGTCTAACACATCTCTTGATGGCCTGTCTATTACACCTAAAGTCTGAGACCCACCACTGAGTCAAGTCTGTGAGATTTTGTATTCTCCACCCTTCTGAGGGACACAAAGTTGTTCATGTACTCAGAAGTTCTCCAATTTTATTTTATACAGTTTATTATACCTATGTACTTCTATTTTAAAATATCTAGAAGAGTTATAAGGATAAAACTAAGATGAAAAATAAACAATATTTTTCAATGTCTTCTTATTCTCTGATAGCACAGAATGCACTTTAGACAACATTAAACATGAGTGATTATGGGTATGTCGACCTGAAGAACAAAATAGACTCTGCAAAGAATACTGGTATTTATTTTGGAATAGCAGAACTACAGTGGGAATATGCATACTGTCATAAACAGGTTTATGTCATTTCAAAGAGGTTAAGTCAAGAGGAAGGTTTTATTTTTTCTTTTGCAGTACTGGGGATCAAACTTGAGACCTTGCACTGCCAGGCAGGTGCTTATGCCACTGAACTATCTCCCTAGCCCTAAGAGGAAGATCTAAAAGCAAATATTAGGAAGAGTACATCAGATGCTTTGAGATAATAACCCTTGACCACAATGATTAATAATGAGAATGGCACCAATCCAGGGCTGAGCAACCTAAACAGTTGCTAGGCACAGTCTTTGTAGAAGTGCTTTTCATATTAGGTAGTGGCAGCATTGTATAAGCTTATGATACTGACAGAGGTTTCTTTTTTTTTTTTTTGGAGGAACAAGGAGTTGAACTCAGGCCCTTGCACTTGCCAGGGAAGCACTTATTCCACTGAGCCATCTCCCCAGCCTTGGCAGAGGTTTCTGTGACAGTTAATATTAAGCAACCATGTGTTAAGAATACTTCTTTCATGGCTCTCTTCTGGCTTTCTGTCTCATTCTCTCTGTCTCTGTCTGTCTGTCTGTCTGTCTGTCTCTCTCTCTCTCTCTCTCTCTCTTTCTCTGTCTCCCTCATTAAGGATGACAGAAGTGACTATATTTTGAGTCTGATAACTTTCACATTTCTCTTGAAAGTATAAAGCCATATTTCAGTAGTATTTTTGGATAATTCTCATTTTGGCAAACTCTGCCAGAACTGATCAAAACACTGTTATTTTTACTGCATGATGTAGTTGAGAGCAACTCACATTGAGAGTAGAAGGGGGCCGGGGTGGCATTTAGGGGCTACTTACGATGATTTCTTTATTAGTGTTATCTTCAAAGATCTTATTAGAGAAAAAAAATCCCTTCAGCATTGTTAAAGCCGTTTGTCCTTTTTGCGAGACACAGTTTATTTAAAGATGATGGACTCTAACCCCTCTCGATGGCTACCTGTAAGTTTTAACTTGCTGGCTCCCCCCAGCCCACCAACACACACACAGTGCCATACTCCTAAGTAATAGCCTAGAGCTCCTGAGTCCAGCACAAAGGGACTGTAGGGCTTTCTCTTTCCACCTCTCCTCGGGGTGCAGTATTAAGACTAACCAGATGGGCTTTTGTCTCCTTTCCTTAGCACATGGGGCATCTTGCACTTCCTCTGGGACGCGTGTCTTTGGAGATCCTTTCTCCCTACTAAATGCAAAACTCCTCTGCTTTCCCCACAGGCCTTTTAGAAGCCCTTAAAGATACCTTAAATCAAGAGGACCTACTCGTAGCTGTAAGTCCATATAAGAAAGATTTGAATCAATCTAGGGGCGCCTCAGGAAACTGCCTGTCCCTCTTTCCTCTAGGACTAGTTCTTCACCTGAGGGGTTCAGTGAGTGTGGAGTTCCTCCTGAGGGCAGCGTAGCAAACACAGCTCCTGGGCAGCATGAAACAGCCCACATGAGACCCTGACCCTGCACCCCACACACCAGCCTGACCCTGGACGGGCACAGCACTTCAGGACAAAAGCAGGCTGAGTATGAGGGTGGGGCTGCTGCTTCACCAGCTTTTTGAAACAGAAATCTCGTTCCCTGCCATAATTCTAAAGCAGGTGCTTCTGTTTTTAAGTATGTCTCCAGTTGCTATTCTGGTCGTGTGAGTTGCAAGCCTTTTCCGAGGATCAACCTGCTATTTTTTCCTCTGGTGGAGGCACTGAGAGCAGCCAGTCCCACAGCCAGAATCAGTTGGGAAGCAGAGCCCGCCTTCACCACATCCCTCAGCAGACACATGGGGACACTCCACAGACCAAGCTGGGCAAACCTTGGTGGAGCAGGGGGCAGTCCCTGAAGAAGTTACCTGAGCTTTGTGTTTTGGTTCCAATTCTGCAGACATGTGTCTGGGCCCACCCAGGAAAAGCAAAACAAAAACAGGCCAGCCCACACTCCTTCTTTGGGGACCTTGGCCCCCCAGGGCATTGGGAGTGGCTGGCAACCAACCCAAGGGAAGCAAAGAGTTTCTCATTCCGTAGGCTAGAACTCAAGCCCAGGCTACAAACACCCTGAGAACCAATAAATACTATTAGGAAGCCCAAAACCCCTCTGTGAGAATTTCAATTTTCATTTGAATAAAAATCTTTAAAATTAATGTAAACATATTCTACATCATATAAAGATCATCTCACAACTGTTTCTAGAGATTTGAGAATCAAATTTTAGAAAACTAAAAAGAGCTAGGTATGATGGTTCATTCTTGCAGTACCAGCTACTCAGGAGGTCCATAGAAGGATCTCATCTTGAAAGAAAGGGGGGGGAGGAGAGACAAAAAGAGGGAGGGAGGGAGGAAGGAAGGAAGGACGGAATTTCTCTCACAAATGTCCAAGTGAAATGTGGCCAGGCCTCCAATATAAGAAAGGCATGGAGAAAACAGGTCGCCCACCCCTAGGAGGCACCACCAAGCACAATCTTCACAGCATTTAGGATCAGAAAACGCTAATGACGTGCAAGTAAGTGTGCTAACTTGCACTGGGCATTGGGGCTGTAGACATTTTTGCTTATTTCATTTGTACTCTGATTTTGATTTTACAAATAGTTTCCTTTGGTTTGGTTTGGCTTTTGTTTAGGGTTTTTGGGAGGTTGGTTTGTTTAGGAGAGGGGAGAGTGACAATGCTAGGGAGCCAAATCCTTTATGCTGACCTACACTCCCACCTACTCTTTTTCTTATTTTATTTTAAGACAAGGTCTAATTAAGTTGTCCAGCCTGGCCTCAAACTTCTGATTTTTTTCCCTTGACTTTTTTTTTTCCATTTATGTATTTGGTACAGGGTCTCACTAGGCAGCTCGGACTTGTAGTGATCCTCCTGTTTCCAGCCACCCCAGTGCTGGGATTACACATGAGCACCATCACACCCGGACTCTCTTGTCAGCTCAGCATGTCTGGGCGCAGCACAGTGTGCAGGACCAGAAATCAAACCTGGTCCCTGGGCTTGCCAAAGCAGGCGCTTAGTCTTCTGAGCTATCTTGCTGGCCCTTTCCCTTGACTTTTGAGTTATACAAGAACTATTGAAGTACACAGAGTTTAATTAATGTTATGTTAATTTATGTACATGTTAAATATGGTTTACATTTAAGAAATATAATAGGCAAAATAATTTAAGTCACCTTCGAGGATCAGACGACTCTTAGTTTCCTTCATTAACAGAGGTTCATACATAACTCAGATTTAAATATCACCACTCTCATCTTTCAATCAGATATATAGCATTGTCAACAGCAAAGGGGAATGTTGAAAGATTTAGAAAAATCCTTCAGGTTTGACTTCCAGGAGAAAGGGGGGCATGTGGGAGGTATTTCATCATGTGGATTTTTACCAGGAGCTGAGACTAAACCAACATAAGACCAGGAAAGAAAGGGGCAAAGGCCACAGCTGGGGAAGAAACATCCTGCTGCCCAGGCTCCAGGAGAGGCTGCTTACTGCTGCACCAGGATCATCATTTGCACCTGGAATTTTAGTTTCTTCCACTTTGTGGGCAATAAATACAAAATGAATGCTATATAAATGCTCTTGGCTAACAAGCAAAACTGTGACTTGAATGTACACACGTACACGCATGCACACAGGTTTCCTCAGGGAGCAGCTGCAGAGCCTCTGAGACCGCAGGCTGGTGAGCTCATCACTCCTGGGAAGGAGGAAGTGGCTCCCTATATGGCCTTCATCTGTGCCTCGTCCCAGTCATGAGCCTTCCTGGTCAGTGCACTGGAAGGTCACAGGTGTTAGATCTGGCAAGGAAGGCAAGGATCACAGCTTTGTCTGGGTCATTCCTCACTCTTCTCAGAAACCACAGTGTCCATAAGAACAATAAATGCAGCGGTCCAGAGATATTTAGAATCAAAAGTAGTAAAGTCCATGTCAGTGAACAAGCTCACAATGCAGCAATGACTGTCCCTACCACATATGCTGGGGGAGGGGCCTGACAGAGGAGCAAATCCTGTCAGCATCCTCGTGGTGCCTTCACCACTGAGCCAAAAGATGTCAGCTGCTGGGTCCTTTGGGACAGAAACATCCAAGATCTGGGCTCGCTGATTTCTGAGACAGGAACCTGCTAGAAGCTCCTCATATGGAAAGGGGTGGTGAGTGAAGGGAGACAAAATAAGAAACAGATAGAGACATAATTAAAAATAAACAGAAAATGAAGCACTGGGGAGCCTCTTCCAAAAGCCAGACACAGCAGCTTCCTGCCAACTCAGAGAGTATTTGACCCCACCCCAAAAGTACCCATATGCTCAGGCAGAGCTATAACAGGCTGATTTGCTCACAGTTCTTGAAGCTGGAAGTCCAAATCAAGGTGCAGCCATTTTGATTCCTCCTGAGACCTCTCCTGGCCTGCAAATGTCCTCCTTTTCAGTACCCCTTCACTTGGGCTTTTCTCTGTGCACAAGCATCCTAGTGTCACATCCTCTTCCTAGCAATATACAGATCCAATAGGATTAAAGCCAAAGTTTTATGAACTCATTTAACCTCAATTGTATCTTCAAAGCCATACTTCCAACTACAGTCATTTCCTGAGGTGTTGGGGATTAGGACTCCAGCATATAAATTTGAAGGGGACACAATTTAGTTCGTAACACCATGTGGTAGACTGCCAACTGCTGGTCAATTTGTTGCACCTCGCTGAACTGAAGGAGCATGGTGCTGACTGTGGATTGTTGCCAGCAGCATAAAAGGCAGAACTGGAGAAACTGGAGAGGCTGTTAGGAAAGCTGTTTGGTAGCTGTTGCAGAGCTGTTGGAAGCTGCTGGTTCTCCTGGGCTATTGTGCTAGGGGACCTTGTCATGCTGACTTTCCTGGGGAACTTGGCTGTTCTCACTGGAGAAGGAGGTTTCATTTGGCATGGTTCACTTTGGGGGAGCTCTGGCTCTCACTTTGAGCATCGCTCCCTCGATCCAGAGCGGATGATGCATAACTCAGTCTCCTAGAGAAGCTGGTCATTTTGGCTGTTCTGATGGGAAATTAGCTGTCCTCATCTTTAAAGGAGCTTAGGACCTCACTGTTGCCAAGGATGGCTATGGTTACTTCTGGGGGAGCTCTGGAGCTTACCTTGACTGCTGCTTCCTGGCTCCAGTGCAGAATCCTCAGCCTGCTAGCACAGATCCTTCATCCCCCTGGCACAGACATTATCGCTTCCTCTACTGACCTTTGGGGCTTCCCAGTGCAGATCTGTGAAGCAGGCCTGCATGAGACATTGCCATGCGCTCTAGACCTCCAGTTGGTCTTGTGGGAGGCATTGTTAGGGGCTCTTGGTCTTCAGCTGAACTCATGTAGGATATTAGGATCCAGGCCCTCAGTTATATTCTTTGATCTTTAGTGTGTGGACAGATTTCCTGTACTCTTTGTATATAATTCTTTGGGTGACTTATAGATCATCTTATAAAATGATGATCAACCTCAAACCATGACAGGCCAAGCAAGCAGCACTGAGTAAGGTAACGAAGGGAGTTCCAGATTCCAGTTGCAGCCCTGCAGGGAAGCCAGGCTGCATCCCTACCTGCAATAGCAGCTTCACTCACATTCATGAGATCATCCAGTAGTCTCAGGAATGGCCAAATCTCTCACCTCTCCTCAGCCCCTGGGAAGGATGGGCTGACTTTGACCTTAGCCTTTCTCTACAGGCTGTTGAGCCAGCACTGAACAGTCATCGTATCCATCTTGGTGAAGGTGGAACAAAGAACTATTTCTCATTGACACATAGGATGGAGGTGAGCCTCAGTGGCCCTGAGCACCAGCCACTGATCCAAAGCCTGCTCAGGAGGGCACAGTCCACGTCAGGTACTCTTCTGAATTGTGTTTACTCAGATTATTTGCAGTGTCCAGGCCTGTCTCACCATATCCCTAGAGCACACCCTGGTTGCAGCATCACATGCTGGGTTCATGAGTCACTTTATCCAGACACTACAGACAACAGAGAGCTGTGGGATTCTGGCTGTACTAGCAAGAGCACACCAAGCCTGCCCCCAGGGTCTTCACCATATTTAAGTAGTACGCACTTTCATTAATGACAGAGCAATTGTTCCACCAAGGACAACCAGAAATACCACACTAAATATAATCATTATTAAAAGTTTTGGAGAGCTCACATGGGATGGAAAATTTACTGGGCCCCGGTCTCCAGAAAACAGGCCAGGAGGATGCTGATAACACAGGGCAAAGAGGAGAGGCTAAGTTTGGCGCCAAAAGCTCCACAGGCTTCTGGGCAGGGCCCCATTAGGATAATAGTGTAGACATCAGAAGACAGAATGAATGGACTTGACTTTTTACTCGTGTTGTCTGAGAAAAGGTAAATATAGTCGTTTCTTCTAGGATTTGAGAACTGAAAATATTTTGTGATACCTCTAAGTTTGACTTCTAAAAATTGTTTTTCTAAATAATAAAACTATCAAGTTAAGAGAGGAGAAAATTAAATGGTTTTAAAGGACTTGTGCCAGGGATGGTGACACATGCATGTGATCCCAGCTGCTTGGGAGGCTGAAGCAGAGTTGTAAGTTCAAAGATACTCTGGGCAACATAGGGAGACATTTCTTTAAAAAGTAAAAAAAAAAGCAAAAACTGGGAGATGGCTCAGTAGAATAAGTGCTTCCATGGCAAGCACGAAGGTCTGACTTCAGTCCCCTAGTTCCGCCAAAAAAAAGAAAACTACTCAGAAAAAGGGAAAGGGAACACAAATTAAATGGAACAAAAAGAAAGCAAATAGTGACATTTAAGTGTATCAATTTGATGTAAAAAATAATAATTATTATAAACTGCTTACAATTCACAGTTTTGGCCCGTGAACTGCTGCCCTCTGTCGTGTGCCATCTGCCTTGCAGATTTCATCAGCACCTGGAGGAGAACAGCACAGTCAGCTCAAGCAGAAGCCAAGGAGCAGCGTACAGCGCAGCGGGTCATCCCCTGGGAGTTTATGGTGGGCAGTCAGCAACGTGTGGGGTCCGACCTGCGGACCTACGAGTGGAATAGGCATGAGCGTGGGCACAGACGGCAGTGGCACTACATGTAACCCTCATCATGTAAAGCAATCACCAAGCAAGGGGAGGTTCAGGGGACTGCATTCCTCAGGGTGTGTCACAGCCAAGCCACACTCCTCCCCCTGATACAGGAAGAAAAACTGATCTCCGGTGGGTGACCTCCAAACTATAAGCTGAACCTCCAAATGACATAGGGAAAAATGATCTCTGGACCTGACCTGTCCGAGTTCGTGTTCTCTAAAACCGAAGAATGAATTTTAGGAACAAATGAAGGTTATGAGCAGAATAGATTTATTGAAAAAAAACTCATCTCCCAGAGAGGAACTGGAGGGGGGGTCCCGAGTGGGTGGTCCCGGGAAGCTTTCTCTTCCAGGGACTTTTATAGAGGAAAACCATGTGGTGAGGCGGGTCTAAGATGGTAAAGACATGGGAACTCACTTAGGTGGACAAGAGGTGGGACAAAACCATGGTTAACCAATGAGATTACAAGCACCATTGCTCAGGTAAAATTGATTAAGTAGGGACTGGGAAGATGGTTCAGTGGAATAAGTGCTTGCTTGGCAGGC
>PVKA01011546.1:33200-44239 GCA_004027165.1 Ctenomys sociabilis | reverse complement strand
CTGGAAAACTTGGCTTTCTCCATGACCCAGCTCTATCACCATGCACTAAGTTAAAGTCAAAATGGATTAAAGATCTAAACATTAAAACAGAAGCACTCGATCTCCTGTACGAGAAAGTAAGATGAACTCTTGAAGCCATAGGGGTAGGTAAAGAGTTCATGAACAAATATATTCGCACGAGAAGCACTTGAAAGAATCAACAACTGGGATCAACTCTTCTTAAGGAGCTTCTGAGTGTCAAAAGAAATTGTCAACAGAATGAAAAGACAACTAATAAGCAATCAGAAAGAGGTCTGCTGTCTAGAATATATAAAGAACTAAGATATAACAGAGCTCTCAAATTTAAAGACCCAATTCAGAAATGGGCATCTGAGATGAATACATACTTCTCAGAGGACGAAATTAAAGAAGCGAATAAATATATGAGAAAATGCTCCACAATGCTAGTCATCCATGAAATGCAAATAAAAACAACACTGAGATACCATCTCACTCCAGAAAAGATGGCTATCATAAGGAAATCAACCAACAACAAATGTTGGAGAGTTTGTGGGGAAAAGGGAACACTTCTCCACTGCTGGTGGGAATGTAGACTGGTACAACCATTGTGGAAGTCAGTGTGGAGACTCCTCAAAAGAGTAGGACTGGAAATCCCATTCAAGCCTGCCATCCCCCTACTGGGAATTTTCCCAGAGGAACTGAAAACATTATATCATAGTGATATATGTGTACCTATGTTTATAGCAGCACAATTTGTGATAGCCAAATCTTGGAAACAACCACAATGCCCATCACATGAGGAATGGTTGAAAAAGATGTGGTATTTCTATATAACGGAGTATTACTCAGCTATTAAGAATGATAAGCTTGAAGCATTTATACTAAAGTGGATGCCACTTGAACATATACTCATAAGTGAAATAAAAGACACACATGTGTAAATATCGCATAGTCTCCCTAGTATAAGAAGTGAAAAGCAGAAATACAAATGGAAACGTACAACAACAACCAAAAGCAATTGAGTCAGGTAAGGCAAAGTGAATGGCATATGGTGCAGGATACTAATCAGCTTTTCTTTTGGATGGTTAACAAGCTAAGTTCACAGATCAAAACTGGAAAATTAGAAGAGCTACAAGGTCAGCCAACAGTTTGGCCCTAGCCTTTCAAGTCAGAAAAACTCAGGACATAGGTGAGCCTGTACTGTAACATCATGAAACTTAGTTTAGCCCCATATTTTCTGAACAAGGAGATTATGGAGCCAAAGGAAAGAGATCGAAGTTCTATAGTGTGCCTGGGAGAGTCACATGGAGAGAAAACTTTCTCTCAGGCTCTCACAGAGAGCAAACTGGTCAAGCATTGGCCATGACTCATCCACATGGATGACATAGACAAAGGATCTACAGAATAAGGTACAGGACTACAAGATAAACCTTGAGGGGACTTCACTGACTTCATCAGAAACAAAAACTACATGTGTTGGTATATAGGTCTTGCTCTATCTAGGTCTTAACCATCCAGTAGAAAAGTATAAAAATGAAGTATACACTGCGGGGCCATAATAATAAGCTGAGCTGTAAATGGCTATGGTGACAACATCTTCGGATAACTCACTATTGTGGAATGCTGGACTGTGTTGGATTGTGTTGTCGAGTTTAGGCACCTAAATTAGTTGAATGACAATGGAGTGCCCATCTTTGACAGTTGTATACAAAGGAAGGGGTATAGAAAGGAAGAATCATGATGTGTATGGACAGTACAGTTGGGATAGATAATGCTGTGCTTCTACATAATTCTATGAGAGGCAAGATTTGCACTAATGGTGGTTGGACAGGGTATTATATTGGCTTCTAGTACTATGGACAACCACTAGGAAAATAACAAGGTAGAAAGTATTAATTATTGAATCTTTAATGTAATTCAGGTATAAAAAATAAGATATGCAAACAGCTACACTCTCTTAATTTACTGATAAGGGACATACACAATAATAATGTCTGTAAGTATAATATCATGTGTGCACCTTCTATGATACCAAAACATTATGAAAACAGTTTGCAATGTATTAATTTATCAAGTCCATCTTGTCAAGATATCTTAAAACTGTCTCATTGATATTTGTACTTCAATAAAACAAAAGTTTTAAAAAATCTGTATAACTTAACATAATATAAATCAGATATTAATCTAGATAAATAAGTACTGTCAATATTTTGGAAATGCATCCTTCAGTCTCACTTTGGTTGGTATTTTTCCCCAAACCATGAGTAATACTATTCCTACCTCTAATTAAACAGATTTGTTTAATTAACATATACATTTTCTGTGATTTACAAAGTCTTATCATCTCTTCTTTCATCTTTCACAGTTAATTATTTACTTCATCCTTGGCCCTTTTAAAGTTGTGAGACAAGGTCTATATTGAGTTGTCCAGGTTGGCCTTGAACTTGTGATCCTCCTGCCTCAACCTCGTGAGTTACCTGGAAGTATAGATATATGCCACCACATCCAGCCTAATATACAGAGTTCCGAATGTTACATAGTTCAACTGATTTATCTTACATTTTAGAGTTTCTGCTTTTACTGTACAACTAGTTTTCTTCTCTCTCTCTTTTTTGGGGGGGCAGAAACGGGGATTGAACTAAGGCTACTGAGCCATCTCTCTGGCCTGTAGTTTTGTTTTAATCCTACATTTTGTTAGCACTTCTACTGGGTTCACTTTTAAAGTTTTTAATTTCCCTACAATTCTTTTTAGCATATGATAAAATGCAGGAATCTAACTTTTCTTGCCAAGTAGCTACCCTAAATCATTTACCAAACCAATAGAACTCTGTCAGTTGTAATACCTTTATTATATCAGGCATATTGGTATGTTTAGATCTGCATTTGTGTCACTGGTTTGTCATTTACTGCACCAGTTCTAACTAAAAAAGACGAGGCAAAGCATTATATTTAAATACTTAACTGTACAGTAATGATAAAATGCTTGAGTTGAGACATTTCAAAATATGGTATTATAAAACATATTCTGAAATATTAATAGCATAAACCACTGTGTCCTTAATAATGAAAAATGTAATTTCCTAACCCACAATTTAGAAAAGGTATAAAGTCAGGCTTGGATTTTATCTACTGAATCTCTCTTACAAAGTTAAGATAAGGATAGTGTTCTCAAACTTTCTGGTTTGAGGTCCTTTTGTGCTCAGAATTACTGAGAATCATAAAGTACTTTTAATTGTACAGGTTTTATCCTATTGATATTGTCATATTAGAATTAAAACACTTAAATATATTTACTTAATTCATTTGAAAATATAGTAGTAAATCCATTATGTTAATATACACATAGTGTACAAAAATACATTTTATAAAACTAATTTGAGTTGGGTGGCACTGATTCACACTGTAGTGATTTATAACTGGCTTAATAGAACACAGCTGGGTTCTCCTGTTTCTGCATTCATGTGGTGTAACACTTTGCATTTTCCTAAAATAAAGAAAATCCACACTTGCACAAGTATGCAGTTGGAAGAAAAGGTCTTGCAGACTCTGAAGAACTTCCAGGGTCCTTGAATCAAATTTTGAACTATTGATGTAGACTATAGGAAATGAGTTTTCTAAGGTCTCTAAAAAGACTAAGCTCTTCCTTCTTTCTTTTCTCCCCTTTTTATTTTTTAAATTTTAAGCTTTCTTGGTGTGTAATTACCTAGAAGTCCTAATATTACCCTTTTTTTTTTTTTTTGGAGACAAGGTCTCACTATGCAATTCAGGCTGGCCTCCAACTCACTGTGATCTTCCTGTCTCAGCCTTCCAAATATTAGGATCACAGGCATGCACCACCATTAATTGATCCTAATGTTACATTCTTAACTTTAAATTTACAGTTACCAAATGTTTTAAGATTAGATTTTAATAAGCTTTTACCGAAATGTTTCTTCTTGTAGTTGTTCTAATTGAGTCTGGAGCTGCAAATGTCTTCTTCCTGCTGGACTGTTGGGATCTTCAATAGAATCAGACTGATTAAGCCTTTCCATTAATATCTGATTTTCTGCTGATAAGCTACTCTTCTCCTCTTGCAATGCTGCAACCTGTTGGGATATAGAAAGTCAGCAATTATTCCATTCAGTTATGCTGGCATTAGCTCAATCCCTAAAGGAATACAATCACCTCCACATACACAATTATATTATTTTGGAATACTACACATGCAGAGCAAGCAAGATTTCATTCATTTATTTTGAGAAGCGATCTTGTTATGTTGCCCCGGTGCATCAAACTGTGATGTCTCAGGCGATCTTCCTGCCCCAGTCTCTGAAGTAGTAAGGATTCCAGGTGCATGCCAGGACATCTGGCTTCATTTAACACTAAAAAAGACACTGTACTGAAGATGTACAGACTTAGCAAATACAAATCCAACCACAAAATTAACATTGGAATTTCACTACAATGGACAGAGTTAAAAGTACAGACTATACCAGGTGTGGGCAAAGATGAGAACAAATGTCAGACTCAAACACTTCTTATGAGAGTATAAAATATTTCAAACACTGAAAACAGCTCAGCAATTTCCTGAAAAACTAACATGTAACTAACTACCTTTCGATTTATCTAGCCATTCTACTCCTAGGTATTTATGCCAGACAAATAAAAATACATGCTTACACAATGCCTTTTAAAAAAAAAAAAAAAACCAAAAGGTTTTCAGTAACTTTATAACAAAAATAGCCCAAAAGTTTATGAGGTAAATGGGTAAATTTTAGTGTATCTATTTGATAAAATACTATAAGGCAATAAAAAAACTTTAAATATTGACACTGATAGCATGGATAAAAATCTCAAAGCAAAGTCAAACCACTGTATGATTCCTCTTAACACAGTTCTAGGAAACGCAAGTTAATCCACAGTAACAGAACAGACCTGGGGACTTGCACAAAGACAAGGGTCACATGAAACTTCTTAAGAGTGACGGTCTCACTATATTGACTGTGGCAATGGTTTCACATGTTCATATGTAAATCAAAATGTGTCAAAACTGCATGTGAAATATGAGTTTACTGTATAACAATTATATGTCAATAAGGTAACACAGATATTGTTAGCTCTTCCTAAGCCTCCTTCCTCAATCTCTATTTTCTCTTGAACATGCTGTAGTTGGGCTATCAAAGAACATTTCACCGTTCTTTATGATCATCAATGGCTCCCATCATTAAGACCCTCTAACAACACTGACATAACCAAAATTCCTTTTGAAGCATTTTCCACCCCTGGCTTCCAGGACACATTACCCTCCCACCTTCTGTAACCATTGCACTGTTTCTACCTCATTCTCTTGAGTTGATTTCTTTGCCTAGAGTTTTTCTTTTCTAGGCATAGTGACAGCTTCCAGCTTCCTGGGTATAAACATCATCTATTTCTAGCCTAAAACACTGAACTGAAGATCATTTTAACTTACATGTCCAACAGGTATCTGAAATTTAGATTTTCCAAGTGGAACATTATTTTAAAAATGATATATAGTAATTATATATACATTTAGGGTACAGTTTGTGTAATATCTTCATACTAGCAAAATATGTACAGATCAAAATAGAGTAATTAGCATATTTTCCACTTCAAACTTAAAAGTTTTTGTATTAGAAACATTCAAAATTCTCTTCTAGCTATTTTTTTTTCTTTCTTTTTTTTGAGGGGGAGGCTGGTGCAGCCATGTGGTGTTGGGGATCAAACTGCAGTTTCCTGCACCTGCCTAAGTTTGCCTAAGCAGGCACTTTAGACCACTGAGTTACCTCGCTGGTCCTCTTCTAGCTATTTTTAAGTTAACAATGAAGTAGTATTAACTATAATCCCCCAATGGCTTTATACATTACTTGGTCTTTGCAGACATATATGAAGCCTTTAGACTAACTACCTCTTCCTGTATGTTTGCACCCTCCCTTATACTACTGCCATCTTCATTTTGGTGGTTTCTGAATTTACCATGTAGGTGCAAAGGCTCTACTTACCTTGTGATTCTCTTCCCCTAGAAAACTTGCTATCCAAACTTCCTCAGGATTTTACTAACCTATCACCTTCTCATGGGGCCCATGTTGACAACCCAACTAAAAATACATTCTCCTCACTCTGTATTCCTTAAGTTTATCTTCTGTGCTTTACTAACTGATTCACTAACCTCAGTTACTAGGATTGTACTGATTTTCTACTGTTTATTTCATCCTTCCTTCTCCCTGTCCTGTTCTTTTTTTGTGGTACTAGAGGTTGAAGCCAGGCCCTTTGCAGAGCTACATTCATATATCTTTTTTATTTTTTGTTCTGAGACATGGTCTATATTGACAATGTGCCCAGGCTTAGCTTAAACTTGTGATCCTCCTGCTTTAGCCTACCAGATTGTTTTTTTCTTTAGAATTCATTATCACCACATAACATACTATTTTATTGTCACTTGTTTCCTTTAATTGAATGCAAGTACTTTATCTATTTCTGTGAGTTTCTCCCTTTCTTAGCTATATCTATAGCAACTAGAATAGTACATGACACATAGTGGAGATACAGCAAATGTTGCTAAATAAATCTGAAATGTCAACTCTACACTTGTCAAGTTTCTCTGAGTTACACACCCAGCTTCCCAATACTCAACTCTTTGCTGCTAATATCTAAGAATAACCGTATACTGTTCAGAAATATGATCTACATCAGAGTCTTCAAATTTAATTAAGAATCAATAACCTCAAATGTGGCAAATTTAGCAATGGCTGAGTATTTAATATAAAATTTTAATTCCAATCTAACACTGGAATTATAACATGAGCTACAAGGCTTAGCATGTATAAGACTCGAGATTCAATTTTAACCTTGGAAAGAAAAAAATAAACCAGACTAGCTAACATAGCTTAAATATTTTAATATTTATTCCAGAAATCATGCTACATATATACAAAAAGGAGACAAATCCTAAAAACACATAAACATTATTTATGAAAATAAAATAACAAAAAAATTCAAATAAGGCCAAGGGGTGTATAGTTAAAGTAACAGTGTTGCTCTTTTCCATCTTGCAAGATGGCTGGTGAAAAAACTGAGAAGTCAGACACTAAAGAGAAGAAACCTGAAGCCAAGAAGGTTGCTGCCAGTGGTACTGGTAGAAAGGGTAAGATGAAGGCAAAAAAGTCCAAGGGGCAGCCCTACTGCAGCCGAAATCTTGTCCTGGTTAGAGGAATTGAAAGATATTTCTGATCTGCTATGTATTCCAGAAAGGCTTTGTACAAGAGAAAGTAAACAGTGGCTAAATCAAAGGTTGAGAAGAAAAAGGAGAAAGTTCTTACTATGATCACAAGACTAGGGGAAAAGAATGGAGGTACCCGGGTGGTTAAGCTTTGAAAAATGCCTGGATATTACCCTACTGAAGATGTGCCCCAAAAGCTCTTGAGCCACGGCAAGAAACCCTTCAGTCAGCACATAAGGAAACTTCAAGCTAGCATCACTCCTGGCACCATCTTGATCATTCTCACCGGGCATCAGAGGCAAGAGAGTGGCCTTTCTGAAGCAGGTGGCCAGTGGCTTGCTACTTGTGACTGGGCCTCTTAGCTTTAATCGTGTTCCTCCATGAAGAACACACCAGAAATTTGTCACTGCCCACTATAAAAAACTGGTATAGCAAAATGAAAATCCCCAAACACCTCACTGATGCTTACTTCAAGAAGCTGTGGAAACCCAGACACCAGGAAGGTGAGATCTTTGACACTGAGAAAGAGATATATCAGATTTCAGAGCAGCACAAGGTGGATCAGAAGTGGAAGACTCACGGATTTTAGCAAAAATGAAAGCTGTTCTTCAGTTCTAGGGCTATCTGTGATCTGTTTTTGCTCTGACAAATGGAATTTATCCTTATATATTAGTGTTCTAAATTTCTTACCAAGAACCTAATTTAAAAAAGTAACAATGGCTGAGGTTTCCCACTCCTCAAAATTTGCTTTCAACTATTCCTAACATGACAGCTTTTGGCTTTTGTATTGGTTAATATTTACACTTCTACAGGTCCTTTCTGGCTCATTTTCAGCTCTTGGTCAACTGGCTCCACACAGAAACATAGTGGTGGAGTGAGGCTACTTACCTCATAACGGCCTGGGCACAGAGCACAGGGGACGAGGAACAGAGCAGAAGGGGCCAGGGACCAGATATTGTCCCCCAGGCCATGTTCTTATGACCCACCAGACACGTTTCTATGTGCACTATTAATGAAGCCAATCATGCTGACAACAAAGATTAAGCATCACAGTTATCACTTTTATCTCTAGATGTTATATACTATTGCTTCTAGATTTATCAACATCAGACATTATCTAGTGACTCAGTCTTCTGACATATTAGATTATAGCAAGCTGAGTCTTCTACCCTATCCCAAATACACTTCTATCATGATTTGTACTTCAATGATGTATTGGTTCACTTCACTCAATCACTTACCATCCATGCTTTCCCATACACAGATATGCCCTGGATGCCTGCTACAAGTGGAATACTAAAGCCCTTTGCTAGGTACAAGGGATGGCAGGATGAACAAAGCACAAAATCTTTACTTCTACATGTAACATATTTGAAGCAAACATAATAAACAAACACACATAAAAATCTTATAAAACTAAACAGTGAATTAATACATGCAAAGACTAAAAGAAAAATGCTGTGCAGAGGATTAAAATTGGACACTGGCTAACCATATAAGTTCTCCTATGGTATGTGGGGCATGTAAGTGCCCGATAAAATATTTTATGACAAATCAGCTGACTTTGAGCTCAGATTGGCTCACTAGGAGGAAAAGCCTGCCAATTAATGACTGCTTGAGAATAGTTCTTGACCCTTCCTTGATGGGATGAGGATGTCAGCAGCTTTCCCTTTACTGCATCTCTCCTGTCCCATTCTATTTCTCAGCCTCTGTCATCTATACCTTTACAATTACATTCATTGTAGGGAGCTGGCACATGTACATAATGCAGTTTTTTTTTTTTTTTCTTTTATGTATTTGGTATAGGGTCTTACTACACAGGTTGGACTTGTAGTGATCCTACTGTTTTCAGCCTCCCCAGTGTTGGGATTATATATGTGCACCACCACACCCAGTATGGGTGGTTGGCTTAGTGTGCTGGGAGTGGAGTGTGTGGAGGGGTGGTGGTATGCTGGGTATTGAACCCTGGTCTCTGCACTTGCCTAAGCAGGCACTTAATTCTCTGAGCTATCTTGCTGCCTCTGCCTTTTGGTTTCTGAGAGGTTGTTAAGGCTATGTCCATGGGGGGCCAAGGAGATGGCTCAGTGGAGTAAAGCGCTTCCCTGGCAAGTGCAAGGGCCTGAGTTCAATCCCTGGTTCTGCCAAAAAAAAAAAAAAAGGCTGTGTCCTGAAGCTACCTATACCCAAACTGTTAAATACTGAAAATCATGCAAATTGGCAAGTAACCACCAGTAACTTGAATCTGCCACTGTTAAAAGAGTACCTCTACTATAGAAATTGGTAAATCCACAACAGACTCCACAAATTTGGTCTTCTTTTAAATCTTTCTTGCCCTTCTTAGAAGTCAATTTACTAGCATACTGTGAAGACATGTGTGGATCTCCAGTTTTTTTTTTCCCTTGTAGGTTTGTACCATTTTATTTCATTATAAACTTAACTGGTTGCCAAAAAGAACAGAAATTAACACTTTTTAAAAACTTTTTTTCCTTTAACCAAAACCTACTTTTCCTGTTTACAAAAAACCTGCATCATCTGCTATACTATAAAACAGTCCATAGTACATTTAGTGGTACCTGTGATGTTTTACAGACCAGACCTCTTACCTGCATATCCAACTCATGGCATCTTTGAGCAATTTCTTCCTTTGCTGATAAGGCTTCATTTAGTTCCTCTGTAGTTTTCTTCAACTGATAAAGTGGAGATACTTAATAATTACAAATAATTACACATGCTGCTCCAACATAGAATTAAAACATGTCCCTCTTTGTATTATTAAGGTGGTGGTAAAAGGGGAAAGCAAGATTTTTTTGTAAGACTCAAAAGAAATGTTTGGGTTATATTGATCACATTAAACATAGGAAATTTGTTCCTGTACATGATATATCAATGAATAAAGATGAATGATCTGGGCCACAAACAAAACAGGTAATATAATGTATATAAGCAACAAAACTTGTTTTGAATTTCTTTTTCTGTGCTTTTTTTGAGGCAACAAGGTCTTGTTACTAGTCTAGGGTGGCCTTGAACTCACTATGCAGACCAGGCTGGCCTCACACTTGTGGTGACCCCCCTTCTTCAGTCTCCCCAAGTGCTGAGACTGCAGGTTTGTGCCACCACATCCAGTTTAACTTTGAATTTCTTTTAGCCCTTAATCTTAACATTTTTGTCCTTTGAATTTAGTTCTTTTCTCATTTTAAGCTTTCTTGCACATCATCATTTACTTGGACTTGCTATCAGTGGTTCTTTTATTTTTGTTTTTTGAGCCTAGCCTGAACTCACTATCCAGACCAGGATAGCTATAAACATGCAGTGATCTTCCTGCCTTTGTTCTGAGTGCTGAGATTATGGGTATGTGCTACCATACTTGGCTTGTTGGTTCTTTTAATAAATGAGAAATTTACCTCCCAAGCACTGGAATTACGGTGCTATGCCACCACACCCAGTCACAGTTGCCATCATGGCAAGCCAGGGATCGAAACCCTGTCCCTTTATCTGCCTAAGCAGGCACTTTAATCCACTCAGCTATCTGCCTGCCCTTCATTTTAAAATAAAGATTTCTACTATTCTGCTTCTCAAACATTTTGAATTTTTTTCTGTTAATAAAAACCCTTCAGTTAGAAAAGTATGAACAAAAATGATTGAAATAAAATTTTGTCTCTCCATTTACCAAAATTTTGTAAAGATTAAAAAAAAAAAAAGAAGCAATCAAAGTGACAGCTTTTAAAATCAAACACCACAGAGTATGAGAAAGATAAATTTCAAGTTTAGGCTAAAATTACACACAAAGATTTTCGTAACTAACATTTAGGAACCCTAAGGAAGA
>PVKA01011546.1:17332-33100 GCA_004027165.1 Ctenomys sociabilis | reverse complement strand
AATCATTTCCAGAAGTGACAGGAGACTCTTTACTCATTAGCTGAAATTAAAATAAATTATAAATTATAAATCTGAATTAAAAAAAAGACATCCTATATAATTACTGAAATACAAAAGTTAAGGTTAAATTACAATATTGTCCTGTAAATTAATGCTTCTGAATCTGGATCTTTTTGTCACTTCAAGCTAATGCTTTCATTTAAAATTAATGGTCTGAAAATGTGTGATAGGTATTGTGAAAAAGAAAATGTTCAAATGCAAAGGGGAACTACCAAAGAGGGAGGAAGAGAGCAAAGAATAAGAATAAAGAGAAAAGAAAAAATACTGAGAAAAGGAGAAAATGGAAACAAAGCTTTTGTAAATACAGAGGGGAAGAAAGGTTGAAGGAAATGTGTGTGGGGAAGAATCACGAAATATCATGTATAAGAACACATTCCCTATGATAAATATGATCATTATGTATATCTAAAATGTACCAATAAATTTAAAAATTTAGAAATCTGATTGGGCAGTGTGACCCACACCTATAATCCCAGCAGTCTGGAAGGCTGATACAGAAGAATCAGTTTGTGTTCAGCCAGGGCAACTCAGAGACAAAATAAAGGAGTGGGGCTGCAGCTCAGTGTAAAGGCTCTGGTTTTGATGTCAAACACTACAAATACATCCATCCATCCATGCATCCACGCATCCATACTAAAATTAAATGTCTGATCTCTGGTGCTCATTTCCATTAAGAATTGAGTAAAACATTGCTGGAAAGACAAACAGCGAAGTTAAAATGTCGCCAGGTATTTTTAAAAGTAACTTTACAGTAAAAGTAACAATACTAAGTACTTATTTCTAACTAACAAATGTGGACAATATCAACATTAGTCAAAATTATCTGGCTAATAATGATGATGGTGTAGATGTGCACAAACACCTCCTACATCTTTGCCTCACCACTGGACTGCAAAGAAAAGATCAAAATGGTCTGTTAGAGACTGAGATACTGAGAATTCTGAAGATGACCAACGCTGGAGCAGACTTAAGTCCTAATCTTCTTTGGTTTTTTTCTGATGTTCTATGTGAAGATCGAAGGGTGGAGGAACAACTAGAAATGTGATTTTGGCTTTAACCCTGTTCCTCAGAGAACTGAAGGGCTATGTGATTGAGGAATGCCTTTACTCTGTCTCAGTGGTCCTCAACGTGAGATTGCCACACTGACAGCAGCAGCACTGTCAAATTACTCGTCAAAAATTCAAATTCTTGGGCCCAGCTCAGGTTTGCTAATTCAGAACATCTAGGGTTAATAATCAACGTGTCCAGGAAGTCATCCAGGTGATTTGGGTACGCTCTAATTTGAGGACCGCCACTCTAACTCAATGTAATAATAAGGGTGGAAAGTAATAGAGGGAAAAAAATGGGATGACTGAAAACATGAGTTTCAATGTTTTTATGGTTTTATTTTAAAAGCATTAATACAATTTTTAAGTTTTCTTTCAATTAAAGAAAGTTCAGTATCCACTGTAAAGACAATTTAAGAAAAAATATGAAAAAATTTATGCCATCTAGAAATAGATCTCTTGTATAATTTCAAAATATTTAAGAATTAGCTACCTGTGTCAACTATGGTTTTAGCAGGGTTCAAACAAGAAAGAAGTAAATTATGGTTTGAAAAGCTATGACAAGAACATTCAGAAAAAGGGTCAGGGAGATAGTTAAGTAGAATAAGCCCTTGTCTGGCAAGCACAAGGTCCTGAGTTCAATCCTTGGCACCGGAAAAAAAAAATAAATAAATGAAAGAACATTCAGAAAAAAATATATCCAATTCAGAGCTGAGAAGGAGGAGAAAGTAGAAATACTTTCTTCTGGTTTTTCTCCTTTCTACTTTGTTGCTTATTTGGTTCTTAATAATAACTTAGAAACTACCATTCAGTAAAAACCTAGCATTCCACTCTGGATAAGCCTCCTGTTGTTGTGGTCTCTCACAGGGTTCTATCTATAAACCCATTCTTCAGTTTTATTCCCTGAGTTCCTAGGCCCTATCTCTTCTCTCTGCTTTCCCTGTTCCCAGCTACAGCGTCTTCCATTCACTTCACTTCAACTCTTAGGTAAGTAGCACTGGTTTTTCCTGGCTAAAGTTTTTTTTACCTTTATTCTGCTAACACCATCTTTGTTTAACACTCTTCCCCTCTCTGTTTTATAGAATTCTATGGTCATTTGCTTAATCAGTTAACCTTACCCTAGATTTCACAGCCTATAGTTTCAGTAACTTTTATTTTATTTTGACTGATTCTTTAAATTTATTTTTTAAAGAGAACAAATTAGAATTGAAACAAAAAATTATAAGTGATACAGAATTTCACTTAACAAAGTGATATGAACTTCACAGTATTTGTTACAATACACAGCATTGTCTTCAACCAGTTATTCATATTACCAGATATATGCATGCAAAATTGCAAGAAAGCAAAAAAAGAAATATAAAAGAAATTAAGGAAAGTAACAAAAAATTAAAAATGGAGACTCAACAAATTTAAGCATTAACTGCTTCTTTCCAGACCAGCAGAAATGTACAGTACAGCTGTCCAAACCATCCTGCTTACATACATAGAAGTTTCAGTAACTTTTATAGATATTCTTAGCTCTCCTCCATCATACAAGCAAAATCTCAATTCCAGATCAATCCAACTATGAAACTCTTTCTGCCATATATACTTAGTAAATACTGAGAGTAAAAAACCGTGAAAATTCTCACAAAACTGACATAATTATTAATAAATATGTCTCGTCTCCATGAAAGTTTAAAGCTGCCGGCAAATCATAACTGTGCTTCCCCAGTCCACACCATCTTCATTTCCCTATCTTCTTTTCAGATCTCATTTAAAAAGTTTGCAATAATACTAATAATATTATTATGCAATAATAATATGTATTATTATGCATCTGTTTATATTCTTTTTAATAGAGTCTCATTATGTAAACTCACTACAATCCTCCTGCCTCAGTCTCCCGAATGCTGCGATTACAGGTATGTGTCACCACGCCAGGCAAACTCATTTCACTGTTTAGGACTTCAACAGCAATCTGGCTTCTATTGAGATGTACCCTTAATTTCCTATACCCCAAATTACAAAATTAGCTCCACTCATACACATCCTTTCCTTCTCCATCCTGCTGAGGTCTTCACACACAGGGCTCATCTGGCCATTTGTGCTCTCACTCAATTCAGACTTTTCTTTTTTCTTGTTTTTTGGCAGAACCGAGGATTGAATGAACTCAGGCCCTTGCGCTTGCCAGGGAAGCACTTATTCCTTTGAGCCATCTCCCCGGCCCTTCAATTCAGACTTTTCCAGATTCTCAGACTCTGTTCCATTCAGTCCTCTTACTTTACATTTTAACCACTGTCTTTCTCTTATGTATGGCTTTCTCTTGTTAACATTCAAGCAGAGGCTGGGCGTCCTAAAACATGCCTGTAATCCCAGCATTCAGGAGCACTTGGGAGGCTGAGGCAGGAGGATTGTTGTGAGTTCAAGACCAGCCTGAACTACAAAGTGAGCTTAAAGCCAGCCTGAACTGCATAATAAGACCCTGTCTCAAAAAGACAAAAAAAAAAAAAAATTTCAAGCAGATATAAAATGCTCATTTACCTGAACAGACAATTTTTCCAAGATGACACCACAGAGATGGCTAACAAATACATTTAAAAAAGCTCCAAGCCATTACGCATTATGAAAATAAAACTCAAAACAACAAAAAAGATATGATCTCAAACCTGCTAGGTTGGCTATTGTCATAAAAGATGGACAACAACAAGAGTTGGCAAAGATGTAAAGAAATTAGGATGATCAGCTCACTGCTGTGGAACTGTGGAATGATGCAGTTGCTAAACTAAAAACCCTAAATTTGAACCACAGTAAGTCAAGAGCCATTTACATTGATCCAAAAGACCTCAAAGCAATTGTTCAAAACAAATGTGAACACTCATGCCCACAGCAGCTTAATTTTATATCTTTTTCATTTGTCATTTAAATTTGTCCCTATCATTAACACACTGCTTTTACATTTCTGTTAACATAAACTATTTTAATACATTGTTATGTTCAATTTGATCTACATTTTATAATTTTTTGAGATAGAATCATAAGATGAAAATCACCTTGTCACAGATTTTTAAGTTAAAAATTATTCCATTACACATGTATCTATTACAGAAATATTGGAAAATATAGAAAAAGTAGCTGTGTATGCTCAGTGATAAGAGTGCTTGACTTAACATACACAAAGCTCTAGGTTCACTCGCAAGCACTACAAAAAAAATTAAAATGAAAAACCCAAACAAACAACAGAGTAAGAATATTTTGCCATGTGGAACAACCTTCCTATTTGGACCAATTGCTTTTGCCATTTATCTTAATGTTTTTAAGGGTTTTTTTTTTTTGGTGCAGGTTCTCACTATGCAGCTCAGACTCTGTACTGATCATCCTGATTTCTGCCTCCCTAGTGCTGGGATTACAGGCGTGCACCACCACACTTGGACTCTATCACTGGTTCAGTGCACCTGGGGGCAGGACTGGTGACATATGGTGCCAGGGTTTGATTCCTGGCCCCTGCACTCACCTAAGCAAGCGCTTAGTCTGCTGAGCTATGTCACCAGCCCTTCATCTTAATTTTTAACAGAAACAGGATCACACCATTTATGTGCTTTGTGGTATATTAAATGGCAGTTGATCAAACTTAATCTCATATGATATAAAAATATACATTTAGGGTCTGAGGAGATGACTCAGTGGAATAAGTGATTCCTTGGCAAGTGCAAGAGCCTGAGTTCAATCCCCAGTTCTGCCAACAACAAAAAAAAGATACACTGAAAAACAGATCAACGATTTACACAGTGACTATCAGTTCTGAATGACAAACACATTAACTTTTAGTTTTGCTCTGTTTCTAACTCCTAGGCTCAAGCAATCCCCTTAACTTAGCCTTGTAAAGAAGTAAGAAATACAGTCTCATGCTACTCACTCAACTTGATCAACTTCTCAAAGGTCCTATGTAATAAAGAATTTAGCTTGGCTGGCTTGTGTCCCAGTTAGTGGCTGTCTATAAGTCTTTGCAATTTCCATAGTGACAGGAATAGCTTTTGTTGTTAATGGTGTAGTAAGAAGATTACTCAGGTGGTGGGGGGAGCACACCAGAAAGACTAGTCATGTGATGAGCCACCTGACAGGAAGCTGATGTCTAGGGAAGAAGGGGGCTGGAAAATTAATCATATCCAAGGTCAATTATGCCCAGTTAATGAAATCTCAATAAAGACCCTGGATACCAAAGACCAACTAAGCTTCCCTGGCTGCCAATACACTGTGTATTCTCTCAGGATGATATGCTATGAAGGATCACCTGAGCAGCTCACCTTGAAAGAAGAGTGACTGTCTCCATTTTGAATGAGCCTGAGCCTATTTATGTACATAGTTGGCTAGGACTTCTGTTTATCCTTCAATTGGCCTTAAGCAATTATAATACAGATTACTTTCTCTGCATATCCTTTCTGTATACAGTGGAGGTAAATGTAGGCCTCCCACCTAGCTCAGCTCACAATGGTCACCTTCTTCCCACAATTCTCAGTCAATTCTCCTCAAGCCACTCTCCCACTAAATAAAAACTGGGCGAGGCCCCTGGGTTGTGCTCTTGGTTCCAGAAAGCCATCTTCGTGGCTGGACCTCGAGCTGTTCAACTCTCCAACGATTAAAAATACAATCGCTGTCTTCATTTTAGCCATGGGTTGCATTCAAAGTGATAGACTGGAATCAGCTTGATGGGATTCCAATAACATAACTTTGGGATTACAAATATTGGTTTCTTCTACTGAGATGAAGACCTGGAAGTGTCTTCTACAATATGCTAAGAGGGTGCTGCCCTGAATCCACAGAGAGAGGACAATAGAAAGTTTGCATCTGGAGACCTCTCAAACCACAGTACTTTTTGACTTAATCAAAACTTGACATTCAAAAATATACTTAATTCTATTTGCTTCCATCACTACTATTTCTGAGTTTAAACTCCTTGGAGTGAATTATAGAACTTAAGGGGGTAGAGGGAACTGCTGAATTTGAAGCTAGCTCGTCAGATGTGAGGGAGGCCTGGGGATTTCTGAACTTAACTTGGACCTGCTTTTGGGAGAGAAGGCAATCGTAAGGACTGTCTTTTATGTATGAAGTGTGATGCAACTCTAAAGAGTTACTATAAAAAGACTGCCAAAATCACATATTTTCTTGCACTTGGCATCTTCATGATTGCCTTCTGTATTTTTCTCTGCTAGTACATATTCATGCTCTATGTACAATTTTCTATTTCCTTTAAGGGTTTCTTTTATTGCTTTTATGACTAACAAAAGTGATTTAATATCCTGAGATTGACTAGCTATTATTCTGCATTCTAGTTTTATTTTCAGGTTTTATATTTGAAATATTCATCTAGACACTGGTTTATGTGTTACAAACCAGTTATAAGCACATAGAATGGCCTGAGTTCAGTCAAGGGAAAGGTAGGAGAGATAAGAGAGGAAGAGAGAAGAGGAAAAAAAAAAGTCTCTAAAAATGAGTGGGAAGACTGCTTTCTTTAATTCCTATTTCTATTTAACTCTTTATGTTCACTCTTTTCATTTTTCACAAAATATAAAGCATACCTCTTGAATGGCTGTCATGACAACATGTTGAACAGATTCTTCCATCATCATAATAGCTTGGATGTACTCTGCAAACAAGAACAATCTGTAATGTTACTGTTAAGGTTAAAGACAGTCAAAGTAAAGGCTAACACTTCACAAATCTTTTTTTTTTTGGTGGTGCTGGGGATTAAACTCGACCTCACACATGCTGGGCAAGCACTCTTACTGCTGAGCTATATCTTCAGCCCCATAAATGTAGTTTCCTATATTTTGATTCTTCTGAGGTATCCCTTGTGAGATTGGTGTGCTTCATTTATTTGCCAAAACAAAGCAAAGGCTGAAATTTTCAGTATTTATCTTTCTTGAAGATAATGTGTCCCATTCCATATCCAGGAGAGGTTGCAGGTGAGATCAGGAGGGCAGCGTGGCATGAGCATCCATTAATATCAGTTAGTGCAAACACTAGAGCAAAGGCCTGGTGGGAAAGACTGCATCCTACTGCATCTAAATCTAAACATTATCTTTCCCACTAGCCTTCCTAAACAACATTAAAAAAAAAAAAAAAGAAAAAGAAAGAATGAAAGACACAACCCTAAACTCTATGCTTTATCCTATGGGACATAATGTCAAGTCTTAATACCACTGATTTGGATATAATATTCTTGTTTTCTACTACAGAAAGAAAACTTTATGGACTAGAACCTGCTCAAGACAAAGAATTAAGATGAATTTTAGAGAGAATACTATAGTTAAATAAAAATTGTATAATCCTGAGTTTTAAAATAAAGCCCCACACCTCTAACATGTTAAGGTACAACCATCTTCACCACTGCTGAGAAAAGACCTCTTAGCTTTCAGTGGTTAATTTTATTGGAAACATTTTTTTCCCTTCAAATCCAACCACGGATCACAGAAGCAGTATTAGGCATTAAAAAAATCAGAACAAGATGATTCCAACAATATGGCAAATATGTTTTAATAATAAAGATTTTAAAAGATAGTTTCAGACTCATCTGTTCCTCAGGTCTGAAACACATATGCATGTATATACACACATACACTCCCTGATCCTCTAAAGCAGTATATAAATGGGTCATACTGTGAAATTAACGAAGTACTCTCCTGATAAGACACACAGTATGTAGAATGCCAAAATCATCAAATTTTCAGGGCTGGGGATTTAGCTCAGTGGTAGAACACTTGCCTAGCAAGCTGGAAGCCCTGGGTTCAATTCTCGGAACCGAAAACAAAAAATAAACCTCCTGTAAAAAAACAATTCAACCAAAAAAAAAAAAAAAATACAGTAAACTAAAATTAAAAAACAAAAACAAATAAGGCAACTGCAAAATAATCAAATGCTGACTCTGATTGTTAATGCTAAAACTTTGAGCTTATGAAAAACATGCTTTTAAGAAAAATATTCTCATAAGAACATCTGTATCTATCCAAATGTTTGGTTACATAAATAAACAATCAACACACTAAATCTCAGGAATTGTTCTTAAAGCAACAGTAGAAATGCATCATAACTTGACTGCTACCTGGCCAATAAATTTTCTTTTAGTTTGAGGTCAGTATTTTTTTGTTTTGGCTTTTTAAATGACCACTGCAGTGTGAGTGCTGAAACACAGCAATGTTATGCTTTTAGATATTCTGTTCAAAGGCATCAGACACAGAAACTAGCACAGTGAGGATGACTGATCAGCCTTCAGAATGAGACTGTGAACATGGAAGGGAAGTGCAGTGTACTGATGAGGGGAAGGGAGACTTGATGACAGTCCACTGGAAGTGCAGAAAGTAACAGTAGGTAAGAAGGTCAAGAAGTTAGTAGGTGTGAGAGGGGAAGCGTTAGTCAAGAAGCGGTGTTGCCACGTCAAGGCCCTTCCCCGCGAACACCGTAAAGTGCAAAATGATAAAATGATAATGACAACTACAATGTGCAATTACTTAAACAAAAAATTCACAAATCTCTGAAGTACAATATACAATGGTTTATGATTACCACATTTGCGGTAATGGTGGAAAAGAGGTATTCTACGTAAGGGAGTTTATCCTGATTGTATAGCTGGCCAATATTCACAAGATCTTGTACAAACATCCTTAAATTTAAATTTGGAAGAGATATTTTTGTTCTTGCCTAGCCTTTGACAAGTCAGAAATCTTGGGAAGTCATATGTTTATGAATCTCAGCTTTTTAATCTGCAAAAATTATTTTTTATTGTGAATGACTAATATAGCACAGAAAGTAGGTAGACAGAAACTAAATATTGCTGGAGATATGGCTCAGTGGCACAGCACCTGCCTAGTAAGCACAAGGTCCTGAGTTTGATTCCCAGTACCATAAGAAAGAAAAAGCAAATCCTAAATATTATCAGAGTATCTTCCACTAGTAATCTTTGTTGTTTAAAATTTATGACCATTTTATTTCCATCAATTAGAGAAGCCAACCAAAATAAAAGCACCCTTAGTCAAAGTTCTCAACACTTCAAACTGGAAATATCTAAAATGCAAGCTTTTTATTTGTATACTATGTAGTATTACAAGGCAAATACAGAAAGTTTCATTTATTCTTCATGATAATGAGATTTCTGAATGCACACTTTGCAGATGAGGAAATAGGTTAAACATCCTGTCCAAAGTTAGGTAGTAAATGGCAGAGCCACTCTAGTAAGCCTTACATTATACATCATACAAACATAGTGACAGCTTATTCTTCATAATTAATGAAATTCATATTTGAATCTTAGCTCTCAGTTGCATTTTTAAGAGTACAGAATATCCTAAATCTGGAAGACTGAGCTTTTAAAGTCCCATTAAAAGATATTTCATCATTTACATAATTACAGGGGGAAAGTGAATCTATGTTGATCTATGTAAGAACTTCAATAAATATTATGACCATTTTCTTTTCATAGGAACACAGATACAAGAAACATCTTTGTTTTTTTCTTGCTCATATTCTACAGTAAATGAAATTAACCAATGCTTAATAACTACACTTTTCCGTGTATCTCCATATATTAAAATCTCAGAACTTGATGCATTTCCTATCATGATTCAAAAGCAGCCATTATCTGATATCAATAAACTATATTTTTTCATTCATCTTAAAATGAAAGTATCTTCAAGATTTACTGTTCCTAGATCTCCTTATGTACTCTTTGACAAAAACTTTTAGCCACTTCAGATACAAAGACCATAAATATAGAAAATTCTGGAATTATTGAGCTAAACTGAATGAATAAGAAAACGAAAATTTTCTATACAAGTGAAGAATGATAAAATTTAAAAGGAATGGGTCTAAGATAGATGAATCATTAAAAAAAAAAAGTCCTGAATCAAAGATCAATAAAACTAGTCATGACTTCAAGAAAAGTGTTGATTCCTTAAACTTATTTCCAGAACATCAGAGAGAACAAAGAACAATACTGTGAATTTCTGAGTATTACCAGGTATGTAGGAAACCAAAGGAAAACAATCCTTTGGGGGAAAAAAAAAAAGTCTTCCTCAGTGTAAGTAGTGGTAAAAGTGTACTGTTTTGTTACCACTTAGAATAGCCCTTACCTACCGTAATTCTGCTTCATTTTTCTTTATCCCTTCCTTATTATACTCCAGCTAGTTTCTTATATCCAGTTTTCACTACTTGGGTTACTCTTCATCTACTATCACCCATAACTCTGCTTAAATAACTTCTTATACTGCAAGTCTTGACTACACCCCATTACCATTACTTCCCATTATGCTCTATATCTACATATCCCTTGCCCCCCCGAAAGCCTCATGTGCTCCTAGGTGAAGCTTCTGGGAGGTGACTGGATAATGGGGGTTTGATACTCATCAGAGGATTAGTCCCCTGATGAATTTACAGTTAAATGTGATGTGGGAGGCAAAGCCTGGTTGAAGGACATGGGTCACTGGGGAAGAGTCAACCTCCCTCGATCCTTCTCTTCCTACTGCCCTGCCCTGCCCTGTCTCTCCTCAGCCATGTCCCTCTGCCATGGCGTCCTGCCTTGCAGCCAGCCAACTATGAACTAAAATGTTTACAAACTAGAGTCCAATCTAAACCTTTCCTCCTCTAAGTTGTATGTGTTTGGTTTTATGCCTCAGTGACAAGAGCAACTGAGACACTTCCAAAGTGCTTAACATTACCCTGGTTATGTATGTATCTGTTTTATTATTTAATGCCTTTTGCCTCCCTCAAGTTCCACTAGGGTAGGTATTGTGCTCCCCTAGACTCTAATATATCACTTCAATAAATATTTATAAAATAAAACAGAGAGGAAAGGGAAAAGTAAAATTAAAGTAAAATAATGTGTAACAACTTTGAATAGTATTTTTATAAAACAAGTTATCTCCATCCCAATGAGAGTACCAATCAATAGAAGGAACAGAAAAGTTATGTACGATTAAATGAAAGCTAAGGCAGGAAGATTATAAGTTCAAGCCCAGTCAATGTAAAAGGGGTGGGGGGCAGGAATGTAGCTCCATAATAAGGTTCTTGGTTCAATATCCAGTTACCCAAACACATAATGCTTACACACACACACACACACACACACACACACACACACACACACACACGATTAGATGAGCATTTTGGAAGAAATTTTAAACAGATATAATTACATTATCTATGTATATAAGCTAGCCTTTAAGTAACTTCAACAAAATGCAAACCTGTTGCTTTGGATTTGCTATATACATGAAAGTACTGTATTTTTCTCTAGCATTCTGGAAAGCTGAGGCAGGAAGAGGGAACTCAGCATTGCTTGATGACTAAGTCAAATTGATCTCAAAAGAAAAAAGGTGGGATATAGCTCAGTGCAAAGGTCCTGGGTTCAAATCATTACTACATTGTATATTGTTGTCTTCATAGTGGTTATTCATAGTACAGGAAACAGACATTATATCCTGTCCAAACACTATTAGTAACCCTTAATCTTAACATGACACCATGAACCAATCACAGACAGTGGATTAAGCCATGTATGAAAAAGCCCCATGTATGACTGACTGCATGAGGCTTTAAGAGGACATCTAGATGTAAGCCATGACACGAATATAGTTTCTTTTTTAAATCTTTTGTTTATTTATTTGGTACAGGATCTTGTTACACAGCTCAGACTTGTAAAAGCTGACATAGCAATAAATTTGTGTTTTAAAAGTAAAACAAAAAAAAAAAACAAAGGTCCTGGGTTCAACCCTTAGAAATAACCAACCAACCGACCAAAAACACACACACACACACACACACACACACACACACAAAAAAGAAGTACCATAATTTTCTAAAGAAGTCTGTATTAAGAACAGCCTCCTCTAAATCTAATGATTTTACTAACTTACATCTACACATTCATAAAATGCTTTTCCATTTATTTATATTTTTAAAATTCAATTTTATTTTATAAATCACTAGGTAACTATAAAATCTGACATTGCAAAAGTTCATAGAGGGGCTGGGGAGATAGCTCAGTGGAATAAGTGCTTCCCTGGCAAGTGTAAGGGCCTGAGTTCAATCCCTGGTTCCGCCAAGAAAAAAAGTTCATAGAACACACAATAGCAACTGAACTAAAAATCAATGATTTAAGATACTATATAATTATGTTTCCACATAACTTAGTTTAAATCATTTTTTTCTTTAAATGTATTTAGGACAGGGTCAGGTTTACAGGGTTTCACTACACAGACTGGCCTCATAGCATTTCTCTTATTTTCAGCCTCCCAAGTGCTGGGATTACAGGTGCACGCCACCACGCCCAATCTCAATTGCCTTCTCAGCACACCCTGGGGTTGGGGCCAGCACTGGCAAGCCAGGGATTGAACCCTGGCCACTTCGCTCTGCCTAAGCAGGCACTTTAGTCCACTGAGCTATCTGGCTGGCCTTGAATCATTATTATGTAAGGAATTGTACTATTTTACATAAATATCTCAGTCTCCATGAAACAGGCACTAATTTTTTTTTTTAAATGAAAATTAGACCACAGAGAATGAATAATTTGTCCTATGTTTTCCACAACTGTGAGAATGGAACCGCTTCTTGACACAGTTGATTAGACAGTGTCTTAAAAATCAGGGACATAATTACTTACTGAACTGCAATTTTACAAAGTGAATTAGTAAATCAACCAGCATTTACATAATACTGATAATGATATAATACACTGGATCAATTTAGTTCTGGAAACAAAGTTGTATATTTCAGATCACAGCACAAAGGAAACAAGGGAAAATAAAAGATGATAATTGAGATTTACATGGTTAGTGAGATCTAACATTGAGACAACAGGAAAATCATTGATTTGAAAATTTTTGTTCATCTTGGTGAAAACAAATCTTCAAAAGTTCTTCAATTGCAAGGCTTTTTCATATTGACAGAGCATGTCAATATGAAATATCCTTCTAGATGCAGTGGTGCACACCTGTAGTCTCAGGTAGCTGAGGTAAGAGGATCCTATCACAAGTTCGAGGCCAGCCTAGAAAACTTACTGAGATTTTATCTCAAAATTTAAAAAGCCAAGGATGTATGATGCACCTGAGATCAATCCCCAGTAATGGAGAAAGGATAAAAAGAGAGAGAGAAAAAGAAATATTTTGTATATTTAAAAGTTTTATAATTATTTATGAATAAGTGAAATGAAAACATCTTGAAAATATGTAATAGAATTCTCTCCTCTCAAAGATAATTAAAGGTAAAATTTAAAATTTAACTGAGAGGGTTTGGGAGATAGTTCAGCGGCTTAAGCGCCTGCCTGGAAAGAGCAAGGTCCTGAGTTTGATCCCTGGTACCACATTATAAAAAAAAGAAAAGAAAAATTTAACTGAGAAAGTGGTTTCTTATGGAAAAACAGCTACCAGATTTAGGGGTAGGAAACCTAATTACAGATCTATTTTATTTAGAGTCTACATATAATGATAAATGTTCCCTCTTCTTTCTCCAAAATAAAGACACACTTGTAAATGTTTCAATATACTTTTTTTTAAATTATAAAAGGAATCTATGGTAGATATATATTAGGAAAGTGGATCTGAATACCCCATGAATTGTGATACATTTCTGTTCATTTGTTGCAAAATAACAAACCTTGTCCAATCAACAGTACCTCTTCATCAATCAAACCTGGATGTTTGATAAAGTACATAACAAAAAATATGCTTGGGCTAGGGTGTGAATGCGTGTCAAAGTGAGTGCTGAGCATGAAGAAGGCCCTGGGTTTCATCCCTACCGGCACCACAGTAATGAAATAATATACTCAAAGAATTATGTGGTCTTGTGGAAAGGGAAAAAATTATCACCGCAATGAACCTAATTCTATTTTTTTATTTTTTGAAACTGATTCTAATTTGCAAAACTCATGGTTGCAACAAATTACTAGTGAACTGTACAAAATGGGAAGCATTAGAAAGATGTTACTATTTATACGGGTGCTTTATATATATAAATATATTATATATTACTTTCCTCCAGTACTTCAAATGAATTACCTTGTTTTTGTTCACAATTCACAGCACAGCCTAAAATAAGTTGAAGCATCCTCCCAAGCTCTGCTGCATCAGAATGCTCTCCAATAAGGTTTACATCAGGAAGGGTAAAGTCATTAATTTGCTGTCCCAAAATCTGAATGAAGACAAAAAGATTACAATTGCATTTGCTTTTATAGAACAAATAAAATATTTGGAATAGTTTCTTATCACCAAAAACTCACTGCCAAGGACAGAGCTGTTCTGCCAATCTCACTCCCAATTTCCATATCTAAGTTATAACTATCTGCAGTCACAGCAACTTAGTTCCGAGTCTTTTATGTTGTATGTACACAGAGAAAGAAACTGTACTACTTTGTGATCATGGTATCTCCCCTGCCAGGTAAGTATAGAAAATGTGTACTACTAATTCCTCTACTGTACTAAAGAGGACTGCACATTTGCTTTCTGAAAAAATAAAACAAGGAGATTTTCAACTAAGGGGCAACAGAAAGAGCAGAGTAAACAAAAATTCATGCCAACTGTAAGATTTTTTCCTAGTCATTTTCATTCTAGTTGATTCCCAAAACACTGGTAGCAAGGTAAGATATCAATAAGAATATAAGATTCTTTTACAGGGAAACTAACTGGCCCCAAATAAAATAACATATGTAAGCAAATGAAAAGATCTCTGCCTGACAACCCCAAAGTGAAATTTAATAGTATTAAAAAAAAAAAAAAAAAAACGAAACAAAAACCCAGGAAGTGCTTCCCTGGCAAGCACAAGGGTTTGAGTTCAATCCCTGGTTCTGCAAAAAGAACCAACCAACCAACCAACCAAACAAACAAACAAACAAAAACCCCTCAGGTTTTTATAGTACTTTGTAAATATCAACAAACAACCCAAGTATTAAGACACTTGAGAGAAGTCTTCCATGTGAAAAAAAGACAAAAATGAAGTCAGAGGAAAGCAAACAGTGCAAGAAGTGGGAGAAAATAAAAAGCAAAACCCTATAGTAAGGTTATTTGAAAATTCAGGATCATAGTTTTTTCTGGTCTAGGAGCTGACAAGAGGTTATAAATAGGAAGGCAGATAGAATGGCCTTCAAAGATGGTGACAATGTCCCACAGGTCCATGTCACATGACATAACTATTAAACTGAACAGATATACATCACACACTTTGCTGAATGCATCTTTATACTGAAATGGTGATGTGAGTTGTGCGGAAAGAGGTCTATTACTCTAACCATATGATCAAGGAAGGCCTCTTATAATAAGACAAAAACAGTATAGGGGCTGGAGGTAGAGCTTAGTTGACATATGCTTGGCACTTGTGAGGCTCCCAGTACCAAAACCAATCAAAAAAACAATTGCCCCAACCCCCAAAAACCTCTGCTCATCTAGAATGAAAAGGCAAACCATGCAGCAGTATATCAGGGAAAAATATACCACAAGATTACCCCAGAGGGCCGGGTGTGGTGGCACATGCCTGTAATCCCAGCACTCGGGAGGCTGAGGCAGGAGGATTGTTGTGAGTTCGAGACCAGCCTGAACTACAAAGTAAGCTCGAGGCCAGCCTGAACTGCATAGTGAGACCCTGTCTCAAAAAGACAAAAAAAAAAAAAAAAAAAAAAAAAAAAAAAAAAAAAAACAAAAAA
>PVKA01011546.1:0-17232 GCA_004027165.1 Ctenomys sociabilis | reverse complement strand
ACATTAAGGATATGGATTTTATGTTACATGATAATGGGAAAATAAACTGAATAAATGAATATGAATATTTCATCAACTCAGATTAAATTTAATCCCGTTTTTTTGTGCTTTATGGGAATTAAACTCAGTTCTTTGGATGGAGCTGCATCTCTTTCGCAGTCTTGGGAACAGAATCCAAGGCAGTCTACCATTAAGCTATATCCCTAACCCTTGTGATGTTTTATTCTAAGAGTATCACAGAACTGTCTAGACTGCCCTTAAACTTGCAATCTTTCTGCCTTAGCCTCCTTCAATGATGGGATTACAGGTGTGTGGCTTTTTTTTTAAACTGTAAAGAAAAAGTCTTGCTAATTGCTTGGGCTAGGCTCTAATATACAATCCTACCCATGCTTGCCGGAGCACTGGGATCATAGGCATGTGCTACATGACTAATTTCTGCCTTGAGTAGAAATATTAATCTCTAGAAGAATATATAAAAATTCTCATAACGATGTTCACTAGGAGGGCAGAATGAATCTAGAAAGAAAGTATGAAAGTAAAAAGAAACCTGTTTAATATTCTCAAATATAAAATAGTATACCCATAATATAAGAATATACGACAGTTCCCCTCAGAAAACAAAAACAGCTTTTGGGAATCAAAAATATGACTGATTTAGCAAAACTGGAAGCTTTAATGAGCAAGATGGATAAAAGTTGTGTTACTATCACAGAGCAAGCTGGTGCACACCTGTAATCCAATAATCAGAAGGATCACAGTGATTTAGAGGTCAGCCTAAGCTACATAGACCCTATCTCTCCCACTAAAAAAAAAGTGGCTAGACAATTAACAATGAGGTAGATTCAAAGACTAAACAGGGATTTTACAAAAGAAAGTAAACTAGAAATTGATGTGGGAAGAATAAGTAAAATACATACATATATTTATATATAAAATTTTTTTCTTAAAACTAAATCTGGCAAGTATTTAGCTAGGTATGGCAGCACAGACCTGTAATCCTAGCACTCTGGAAGGCTGCAGTTCAGGCCCTACCTGTATAATTTAAGTGACCTAGCAATTCTCCATTTCAAAATTTAAAAAGGCTAGGAACGTAATGACTCTCCCAACCCCAGCCCACCTCAAATTAAAAACAGAAAAAGGGGTCAGGATGTAACTCAGAAAAATTACAAGAAGACCTTGGGTTCAACCCCCAGAATGTAACTAACTAACTAACTAACTAACTAACTAACTAACTAACTAACTAAATAACTAAAATAAAACAGTTTCTCTACTCTCTTTTTCTCCAGAAGTTCCACTCTTTATGATGCAGTCTGAAAAGGATAAAGTTAAGCTCCAGGGCCAGGGGTTTGCCAAAAGATAAAGTGGGATTAAGTGATGCAGTTGACTTTAATGGTGCACAGGCTCTCCCTTCAGAAGTAAGGGATGAATGGAGAGAACTAGTAGTAAGCACAAAACACAATCTAACACAAAGTAGTGATCATCAACAAAATACCCATAATATAATAAGCTGCTCATCTGCTCATCTCCTAATAGATGCCTGTACAAAGATCCTACAAACAGTACAAAACAAGACAAACTATACATTTTTGAAAGCAATTCTTTCTTAACTTGAAACTTATCCCATACATTTCAAATACAGTAAGAAAAAAAGTCCTTACCTCATGATTGTAATCCAAGATTCCTTTTAAAATTTTCTTTAAATTGCTAATCTGTTTAAAAAGACACAATGGTGTAAAATGCAAACATAAATAAAAAGTTTAACATAAAAATATTATCATCATAAATATATTTTCACTGACAACAGTACTAGCAACTAATACATATACTGCAACTACTGTAAATATATTGTAACTCTTATGTAGCAGATCCCATTATAATTCTCATTCTACAACGTGGAAACTGAATTATGTAAGTTGTCTAGGCTGAGCTCTAATTTACGATCCTCCTCACCCCAGTTATTATCTTCCACTTTCACACTGGAAATTCCTCTTTCTCTGTCCTTTCTTATACTCCTTTCACTGAATCATTTCTCGTTCCTGGTTTACTTCATTATTTTGATGAAGTACACTTTTCCTCACCATGTTCAGAAGAGTATATGATAGGTAATATACTTTTTGTACATTTGAAATAATCTTATTTCTTTGGGTTAAATTAGCTATGGAATTTCAGTTGAAAAATCTCAGTATTTCAAAGGCCTTACTACATTGTTCTGTGGATTTGAGTGTTACTCTTTCAAGAGCTTCAGCCTTTCTTGAGGACTTCTATCCTGTTAAGTTTCTATTCTTGTTCATTTGTGAAAATTTTAAGATCTTTTTAATTGCCAAGGTTTATGATTATATACTTTGGTGTAGGGTGCATTTTATGGGTCATAGATGCTTTATTACACTTAACACTTAGCAATCCTTTAAAACTGAGGTATGTAAAGGTTAAGTAGTCTCTCAGAGAATAAAGGGGAGAGCTGTGATGTGGACAGAGGTACTGTGGCTCCAAAGCTCATGACTTTAAATACTGCTTTACTGTCTTCTTATGTTGCATTTAATGATCAATTGATGTTATTGCTATTTCTTCAATTTCACATGATTTGACCACGGGCTGTTTCTAAAGCTCACTAGACATGTCAGATAAAAATCCAACAATTACATATACAAAGTATTTAAAGACAGATAAACAACAAGAAATACCTTGAGCCTCCAATTATCTCCCACTTCGGTTTTGATTCGGTTTAGCCAATTTTCATCAAAATATGTAGGATCTCTGTAATTAAGGAACAGTTAATGTATTAAGATCATGTAGCTGTCATGCTAAAAAGAAAATAAAACAAAACTGAATCCTATTCCATACTACTTAAGGGGGCCATAAAAATGTACTTGTAAAAAAAAAAAGTATTTGTCACACATTAGTCACTATGTAATTCAGTATGAGAAAGCAGCTATAATTATACTATACAGCTGATTTCTCTAAAAGCAACTTTAAATTTTTTTATTATTATTATTTACTTATTTATTTGGTACAGGGTCTCACTATGCAGCTTGGACTCATAGAGATGCTCCTGTCTCAGTCTCCTCAGCATGGAGATTACAGGCATGTACCACTACGTCTGGTTGTGGGGCCAGCACTGTATATCCAAGGTTTTGGGGCCAGCGTGGCATGTGGTACTGGGACTCAAACCTAGCCCCTTGAGCTTGCCAAGTAGGCACTTAGGCTGCCGAGTGATCTCCCCAGCCCTAACAGCAACCATATTATTAATTCACTATAAAAATATAAATCATTTTTGCCTTTTTATAAGCAATACTGATATTAAAAGTTATAAAATATACTAAACTGAAATTAACTGTAGGTACCAGAAACCGTGCAAAAACTTAAGTACAATGAACAAATGCATTGAAACAAAGACAGAATCTAAATATACTTACTTTTCCTAGTGAGAACTCCATATTTCTAACAAATGCTAGGAAGAAAACCCCAGATTTTTCAAACTAAGTATAAATCTCATCTTAACATTTTCAAACTGATACTTTTAAGAAATGACATGATTTGTCCAAGACCACAGTGGAACTCCTGTGTTTACCCTGGTAGAGTAGTACCTCTTAAATCCAAGATTTGTCCATAACATCACAACTACCTTTATTAAATGAAAGAACAGAATGGCAATGAGACTGGAGGGACTAAAAGCAACATATAAACTTTTTGTGTAATTCAAACTGAGAAATATAATCAGCCCTAAGTTTTATTCAAATCAGCTTTCCATAAGCAACATGCTACTTAGCCTTTTAGCCTTTTATTATAAATTAAAAACATACTTATTTAGGTAAAGAACAATTATAACTAAGTTATCTCTACAGAAATCAATTGATTTTTGAAGCACATACATTTTGGTTTTGGGGGGGAAGCATGGTGGTAGGCATGTGGGCATCCTTTAGACAGAATCTTGCTAGGTGGTCCAGGATGATCTTGACTTAATGTATACCTAAGCTGGCCTCAAACACATAATCTTCCTGCTTCAGCCTTTCAAATGCTGAGACTACAGTCATGTGCCACCACACACATAGCGTTGAAGCCTGTATCTTGTTACCTGGCAATATTAATTTTACTAACTAGCCTTAAAATAGCTTCATGTTCTCATTGTGAGATATAATTCACATAGCATACAATGAGCCTATTTAAAGCATACATGCATTGAGTTGGGGAGATAACTCAGTAGTGTAAGTGCCTGCCTGGCAAGCACAAGGACCTGAGTTCAATCCCTGGTACTGTATGCCATGCTGGACCCCAAACCAAATATGATGGCACATGTCTCTAATCCCAGTGCTGTGGAGGTTGACACAGGAAGATCATTATGAGTCCAAGCTGCGTAGTGAGATACTGTATCAAATAAGTAAATAAAATTTTATCTATTTATTTACCTTTAAATAATTTTATTGAGAAATAAATAGCAATGAGACAGTTTCAAATCTGATTAGGACAGTTTCAATAATTAATACACTGCATATTGTCTTCTTAGTGGTTATTCATAGTACAAAATGCAGACATAATATTCTGTCCACAAACACTATTAAACAAATCTTTCTATTCATTAAGAGAAAGTAGCTGTATATAAATCCTATTTTGAATATACAAATACAAAATGGTCCTTCATTTGTATGCCCTTTTTTGTTTAGTTTTGTCAGAGAAGGGTACTCTATTGTCATTCAAATATTGTAGGTGCATGAATTCAGCAAAATATTCCAATATAGTCCAGTAGTCCATAACAGTAATGTGTTATCCGTAGGACTGGCAATGTGAGAAGTTGTTGACTTGACCCTTTCACAGCTCAGCATATTAATATGGCTTTACCTTTTATACCTCAGTTTTATACTTTACTGCTGGATGGTTAAGACCAAGATAAAGTAAGACCTATATAACAAGAAATGTAACTTTTGTATCTGACAAGGTCAGTCACATCCCTTCAGGATTTATACTGAAACCATGTACCACACTTTGTAGATTCTTTGTCAGTGTCAGCCATGTGGATGAGTCATGACCATTGCTTCTCTGTGAAAGCCTGAGAGAAAGTTTTCTTTCCATGTGACTCTCCTTAGGCACACTATACATCATCAGTCATGTTCTTCTGTGGCTCCATAATCTCCTTGATCAGAAAATTCGGGGCACAGATGAGTTACAGGATGTTACAGTACAGGTTCTCCTATGTCCTGAGTCCTTACTGATCTTGAAGTCTAGGGCCAAAATGTTGGCTGTCCTTGCAGCCCTTCTTTTTCTCTAAATTTTGGTCTACAGACTTAGGTTGTTAACCCTCCAGAAGAGAAGCTTTTTATCATATAACATAGACAGTTGAGCTTAACCTCACTATCTGTCTGAATATCAAACATCTTAGACATAACATGGCACAGGTATTTTCCATCAAGTATTGATATGTTAAACTTTAAATCCCTAGAGAATGTGAAAAAATTTTAAAAATAGGAACAAACAATTACATATTTTTATACAGAAATTTAGAAATCTAGCCATATACAGCATTGTAGCAGGTCAGTCCTATGACATTTTTTTGTCTCTTGTTTTCATTTATTACCTTTTTTTTTTTTTTTTAAGCAAACATTTCCTTGACAGACAGTATGGCAGAAATAGGCATGACATGACAAGCAGTATGTATTTAGAAGATCAGAATGACAGGCATTCCAAGTGTGACCCTAGTATTACACACTGCTGTCTTCAGTGCAGTTGCTTAGTTCACAGGTATCAGCACATATAGTCAGTCAGGGTGGGAATCCTACCAATTAACTGCTAGTTTTAAAAACCTGCTGAAGATTCTCAGGATCACTGCCTTAACCATCTTGTGCATATAAATGTATGTTTTTGCCCCTATCATGTTTCCTAGCTTTTCTCCTTGCCCTCTCTTCCTTGTCTAAACCTTAAATTCTCACTTCCCTTTTAATTGTGTTATATACTTTTCTATTTTTATTTCTTCTTTTGAGTTCTAACACTAGGCAGACTATACAATATTTACACATTTGGGTCTGATTTATTTCATTTATGAGTATATCTTCAAGTAGCATCCACTTAAATATAAATGCTTCAAGTTTATCATTCTTTATAGCTGAGTAATAAATACTCCACTGTATAAAAACATCACATCTTTTTCATCCATTCCTCGGGTGACAGGCATCTTGGTTGTTTCCAAGATTTGGCTATCTCAAATTGTTCTGCTATAAACATAGGTACACATATATCACTATGATATGATATGTTCAGTTCCTCCATGAAAATTCTCAGTAGGGGGATAGCTCGTTTGAATGGGATTTCCTGTCCTAGTTTCTTAAAGAGTCCCCACATTAATTTGCATAATGGTTACACCAGTCTACATTCCCACCAGCAGTGGAGAAGGGTTCCCCTTTCCCCACCGCCTCTCCAACATTTGTTGTTGGTTCATTTCCACACAATGATAGCCATTCTTTCTGGGGTGAGAAGGTATGTCAGTGTTGTTCTAACTTGCATTTCATAGATGGCTAGTGATGTGGAGCATTTTTTCATATATTTATTCACTTCTTTAATATCATCCTCTGAGAATTTTGTGTTCATCTTGGATGCCTATTTCTGGATTAGGTTTTTGAATTTTAGGGCCCTAATGTATTTTAGTTGTTTAGAAATTCTAGAGAGCAGACGTTTGTCTGAATGCTTATTAGTTAAGATATTTTCCAAATTTGTGGGTTGTCTTTTCACCTTGTTGATAACATCTCTAGACGTGCAAAAACTTCTCAGTAAGAGGAGGTCCCAGTTTTTAATTCTTGTTTCAAGTATTAACCACACAATTCCATTTTTGTTAAAGAACTCTTTGCGTACCCCTATGGCTTGAAGAGTTCCTCCTACTTTCTCTTCCAGGAGATTGAGTGTTTCTGTTTTAATGTTTAGATCTTTAATCCATTTGGGCTTTAGCTTAGTGCATGGTTATAGTTTTAGTTTTAGGCATGTAGAGAGCCAGGTTTTCCAGCACCATTTGTTAAAGAGGCTATCTTTCTTCCAGTAAGTGTGTTTGGCCCCTTTGTAGAAGATCAGGTGGCTGAGTATTCATAGAGGCCTCTGAATCTTCTATTCCATTGATCCTCAGATCTATTTTGTTGCCAATACCATGCTGATTTTATCACAATAGCTTTATAGTATAATTTCAAATCAGGAATTGTGATGCCTCCTGTCTTATGTTTGTTGGCTAGGACTGACTTTGCTATTCTAGGTCTTCTCTGGTTCCAAATAAATTGTAGGAATGATTTCTCTATGTCTGGGAGGTACGTTGGTGGTAGTTTGATAGGGATTGCATTAAATCTGTACAGCAATTTTAGGAGGATGGCCATCCTCATGATGTTGGTTCTTCCTATTCAGGAGCAGGGAATATCTTTCCATTTTCTGAAATCCTCTATGATCTGTTTTCTCAGAGTACTATAATTTTCCTTGAAAAGATTTTTGACTTTAGTTAGGTTAATTCCTAAATATTTCATTTCCTCAGTACTACTGTAAAAGGTATTGTTTTTCTAATTTCCATCTCAGTGTGTTTGTTATCTGTGTAGAGAAATGCTAACTGACTTTTGAGTATTACCTTATATCCTGCTATGCTACTGAATTGTGTATCAATTCTAGTAGCTTCTTAGTGGAGTTTTTTGGGTCTTCCAAGTAAAGTATCATGTCGTCTGCAAATTTTTTTTTTTTTTTTTTTTTTTTTTTGCGGAACCAGGTACTGAACTCAGGCCCTTGTACAAAGCCCTTATTCAACTGAGCTATGTCTCTGACCTCCTGAATAAAAAGTTAAAAAAAATAAAGTATACAAGCATTTTAGTATACTACACTCAAAATTATACAAGCATCACCATACTCTAACTTTAGATCTTACCATCCCCAAAAAGAAACCTTTTAACCCATTAAGTGTCATACCTTATTTCCTTTGTCCAATTTGTAGAAATCACTAATCTATTTTACCTCCATGAAGTTGCCTAATCTGGATATTTCATATAAGTGAAATCACATGTTATATGGTTTCTTATGTCTTGCTTATTTGAGTGCTTTTTGTGGGTATTGCTTGAGACAAGGTCTCTCTGTAATACAAACTTGCCTAAAAATTGTGTTCCTTCTGTCTTAACATGCTGTAGGTTAGGGAGGTGTCACCACATACAGGTTAGAGTGTGTTAAGGCTTACTTACTCTTGGCATGCATTAAAACCTTATTCTTTCTTTTTTTTTTTCCTTTTCTGTTTTTGGTGGAACCAGGGATTGAACTCAGACCCTTGTACTTGCCAGGGAAGCGCTTATTCCAGTGAGCCATCTCCCTAGCCCTAAAACCTTATTTATTTTTAAGGCTGAATAATATTCCATTTATAGATGTATTGTCATGTACCACCTTTTCTTTTTAAAAAATTTTACGTATTTGGTACAGTATCTCACTGCACAGCTCAGACTTGTAGTGATCCTCCTGTTTTCAGCCATCCCCAGAGCTGGGATTACAGATGTGTACCACATGCCTGGATTTGGTGGCCTGCTCAGCATGCTGGGAGCAGGGCCAGCACGGCATCCAGGACCAGGGACTAAATCCTGGTCCCTGCATTTGCGTAAGCAGGTGCTTAGTCCACTGAGCTATCTCGCCAGCCCACCACCTAACATTTTGGCCAATGACAGCATATACAATGGAAATCTTGTAAAACTGCAGTGTCTAATAACACTGTAGGTACCTTACTTTCTACTGTAAGCATCCTCTATGTCTGCATAACATAAAAAATTATCTAATGATATATTTCTCAGTGTCCCTGCCATTAAGTGACACATGACTAAACTGTATTTTCTCAGGTGATGTACATATTATTTCCACTTTTTAGCTATTATAAACAATGATGTATTGACACTTATATACAGTTTTTGTGTGGACCTGTTTCATCCGGGTAAATACCTAGGAGTACAACTGTTGGGTCCCATGATAATTCCATGTTTAACATTTGAAGCAGAACCAAACTGTTTTCCAATGTAACTGCATCAGCACTGAATCCTGCCAACAGTATGTGTGGGTTCCAATCTTTCCACAGCCTTTCCAATGTATTATTTGTTTAGCAACAGCCATCCAAATGAGTGTAAAGTGGTTTCTTATTGTACTTTTAGGTTTCTCTGAGGGCTAACAATAAGTGATTATTTGTGACTCTGCCCCTCATTTGTATATTCTCTCTGGGAAAAAAACTCTATTCAGATTGTCTGCCCAAAAGAAAACTGATGCTAGGAAAACTGGCCCACACCTATAATTCTAGCACTCTGGTAGGCAGAGACAAGAGGACCACCAAGTTCAAGTTCAGCTTGGGCAAAGTAGTGGGATCTTATCACAAAATGAAAAATAAACAGTTGCAGATGCAATTCAGTGAGAAGGCTCTGGGCTCAACCATTAGTACTGAAAAAAGAAAAATTGATGTTTCATTATCAATCTGTAAGAGATCTTGTTCTTTTTGTTTTAATATTCAATACTCTGGGACATTATATATAATTTCCTGCCTGCTTTCTTTCTCTCAGAGCTTTCACAGTGAGCTGTATCTCCAGCTTTTAATTTTTTTATTTTTATTTTGAGACAGTATATTATTAAATTGTCCAGGCTGGGGTTAAAGTTGCCATTCTCCTGCTTCAGCCTCCCAGAGTACTGGGATTACAGTGTGAGATGCCTTGCCCAGCCTCTTTCTGTTTTCTTGATGGCCTATTTTACACACAGAACTTAATTATAAGAAGCTCTATTACACTTTTTGGTGTTCTACATAAGAAACCTATGCCTAATTCAAAGTAAAAATGATTTACTCCTCCTATGTTTCCTTGTAAGAATTTTATATACCTATGGCATCTATATTTAAATCTATTATTCCTTTGTGTACGGTGACAGGAAGAGGATTAACTTTACTATTTACAATGTATGTATTTATATGCATCTATATTTTTTAAGTTTAATTTTGTGTTTTTAGTCGAGGGACTTTTGCTATCCAGAGAAACCAAATAGAGAAAATTTATGCAAGAAAAGGGCTATGTACTTGAAGATCACTGAGGTGGGCTGTGACACTCAACTCAGATGGGCCCAAGAAAATATTAGAACAAAAAATACAGACTATACTATCTTTGTTTTTTTCTGCCCATCTATGCCATTTTCTCTCTTCAGACCACCTTTCTCTCTTCAGATCTCCTGTTTCTTTGTCTACAAGGCTGGAAATGACTACACATACATTCTAAATCTTTATCACTTCAGTTCTAAAAATGAAATACAGCTTAGCATTTAATCTTAATTCTAAATCTTCAGAAAAACTTAAATGTACTAGCCACTGTTTTTCATTCCTGACCCAATTACACATAGGAAATAACACTGCAAGTAAGAAACACATTTGCAGGTAAGGACCAGGACTGTCAAGAGAGGTAGGCTTGTAGGAAAAGGGTCTGCTGTAAATTGGCAGAGAGCTCATAAATATTCTCTTTTCTCAGAATCTCTTAAAAAAAAACAAAAGGTAACACAAAAGAAAAGAAAAAGGCAGACTCTACTAAAATACTAAAGAACTACCCTAAGGATCATAGAAGTTAGAAAATTTAAAAATTTTCTTGATACTAAAATAAGTCTCCTCAGGCTCAGTGGCACAGGTCTGTAATTCCAGCATTCAGGAGGCTAATGCAGGAGGATCACTGGTAGTTTGAAGCTAGCCTGGGCTACACAGGCAAGTTCAAGATCAGCTTTCATTACAGAGCAAGACTCTGTCTCTAAATAAACAAACAAATTAATTAATTAATTAAAATAGCCTAAAAGGTTATAGTCTTAAGAAACACAATTATGACAATTCAATATCAAATCTTTTCAAGAAAAGAAACTCATGAACAATAGCATCTGGGACTCCACTGTTCTGTACCCATGTATTGCTAGTTACCCAAAGCCAAAGGTAATCAACTTGCTGGAACAAGTGGGGAGGATTCAGGTTCACAAAGCTAATAGATACTTGTATTTCACAAGAAAGTCTTTCAAAAATGCTTTAGAATATCTAATACATTATATATGCTGAGTACTGCAAAGTTATGAAATATTACTTTGGCAATTTAGTGTACCACTTTTTATAAATAAAAAAGTCTGCATAAAATGCTCCAAATCAAACATGACATAGTTAGCTTGTTCCTTGAAAAACTATTAAATGAGAGACTCTCACAGTCATGTCTTCCTAGCAAGAGAAGACAACAAAAACAGCTGCTAGTAATACATGCCATGTATTACTTCAGGAATGTACCTACTGCATCACATGCACTAGTGGTCACAAAAGTACTGTAATGAAGGGAGGAATATCATTTTTAGGGACTATCAGACTACATTAAGTAATTTTCACAAGTTCAGCCAGATAGTTAAGTGACACAGTTTAGAATACAATCATTTTTCAAGTCAGAATTTACCATATAACTGGCTCTAGCAAAAATAAAAACAAAAACATAAACCAAAAATACTATAGCCCTTTGTCTAGCTCCTTGATACATGGTAAACAGAAAAATACCTATCACTCATTCCACTACACTAATTAGAGGCCAGCATTTCCTAGTCATTGCCTATTGCCCAATAGCTGAAGTCTGGCACATAGAAGCATCCTGGCAAAACTTTGGAAATAACTGCATTTTTAAGTGACTGTACTTAATAAGCTTCTAATCTATTATGTAGACAGAACCTATCAATAACTGTAGTGTAAGACAGGCATGGTGGTGAACGAACACCGCACTTGGATCCCAGCACTTGGGAAGCTAAGGAAGGACCATCATAAGTGTAAACAGCCTGAGCTACTCAGTGAGAGTTAGTCTTAAACAAAATAGGTGTAGAATAAAACAAAAGAATGAATAGTAAACTAAAACTTTCTTACAGTCAATGTGACTTTTCCTAATAATGAACTTTGACTATAAACAGGCTAGTAGTTACAACTCCAATTTCTTTAAGTAGTTTAAATTTCAACAATACTTTGGGGCTGGGGAGATGGCTCAGTGGAATAAGCGCTTCCCTGGCAAGCGCAAGGGCATGAGTTCAAGCCCCGGTTCTGCCAAAAAAAAAAAAAGAAAAAACAAAACAATATTTTGTAAGTACTTTTTAATTAAAATGCTCTCACTCTAGGAACAAACAACACAAAAGCAATTTTCTCAAAACTCAGGGCGCAGCAGCACAGCACCTGCCTGGCAAGCATGACATTATGAGTTTGATTCCCAGTACCAAAAAAAAAAAAATACTTTCTTTATATGTTACAGTACTGTACAGAAATGAAAATAAAAATTTATAATCTTTTTGGGGATAGTTTTCTTAAGAATATCTATCTTTAGCACCTTCCTATCTGCTGACTCTGCCAAGAAAAAATATAGTTGCACATAAAATAATCTTAGATTTTTACCAGTAGCACATTTACTTGTCTGTAACCACGTATAAATAATATCTTAAAATAAAGGAAAAAAAAACTCATGAACTTTAATTCTTAATATAATTTCTGTAAAAACTGGTGTCATAGGCAAAAACCTTCACAGAAACAAACAAAAAACCTACTTAAGCATCTCAAAATTCTTTATGAATCCTCCAAATTCAGAGAGAATAAAAAATAAATGTATCTTGGTTCCTTTTCTTAGTATATGGCCTTTTCATTAGCAAATTTTTAGTAATTTTTATAGATGTATTGATTCTTAGTGTTATATAAAATTTGCATGAAGCCACTGGTTTGGACTGAGCACTGCACTAGATTCAAAAAACCAAACCATAATACAGCCACAAGTTACCCAAACTTAACCTGTTTGTTTAATCTTCCAGAAAATTAGAAGACAAAGAGATAATAGCTATTTTTAGTTGGTATGATTAAAAAAAGTCCCCTGTTTTTACCATTATATGAAATGCCCACTATAAGAAGGTGCTACCAATCCTAGGATCATAAAGATAAGCCAGTTAAACCTTTAAACTGCTTCTGAAGGGTGAAGCAGGAAGATTCCAGGTTCAAGCTTCACATCAGAACCTTAATGAAGATCTCATCTCAAACGTTAAAAAAGGGACTTGGGATATAGCTCAGTGGCACAGCACCTGCCTGACAAGTGCAAGGTCTGGTTTAAAAAAAAGAAAGCAAAAGAAAATTTTTTACAAAATGTAGCTCTATGGTAGAATGCCTTTTGATTCACTATGCATTACTGGGGGAAAAGGTCTTTAAATTTATTATAATTTTGCTGTTTGACACAGGTAAGCCTATTTCCTAAGAACTTTCTATTACCTAAAATAATACTGGTCCACCACCATTAAATGTGTATTAGGCAACTGACTTTAATAATTAACTTTATACACATACTGACTACAGAAATGTGCCTAGACCCCTAAGTCAAAATAAGCAATACAGGCATATGAGGAATAGTTTCTAAACCAAGGACATACAACTTTAGGCACTATAAAAATGTAAATATTCTTTTATTATGATGCATTCCACCATGGTCAATCGCTTGACCTTCACTTTATCTCACATGGTCTATTTTTTACAAAGCTGCGGGGCATAATGCTCTACTTCTGACCTCAGTCTTAATCAACACATAGTTCTAGTAAAATAATAAGTATATTTAGGTCCCTGTTTGTTGGTTTGATCTCAAGCCCTTGAAATTTCCTGATTGACAGTATTTAATAACTGATGAGCCCTTCCAGAGTTTATGTTAATGAGATGATTCATGGTGGGGATTCCAGGCAATTTCATGACCAGGGCTGGGCACAAAGGAACTGTCCCACACAATGACCCTGGGAAGAGCAAGGGTGGTTTCTAGAGACTGAGCTCAATCCACAGCCAATGATTCAATCATTCTGATGTAATAAAACTACAAATAAAAACTGTACATAAGGTCTGGAATCTTCCAGGCTGGCAAATACTGAGAAAGGTATGGAAGGGGGTAGAAGCATTGTGCTGCCTTAATTCCACATCTATGCTCTTCCATTTGGGTATTCCAGAGTTATGTCCTTTATAATAAATTTGGAATTCTTAAGTATATTACATTCCAGAGTTCTATTAGCCATTCTAATAAATAATCAAACTTGATAGGTGGGAGTAAGGAAATCTTTGAATTTGTAGTTGATCAGATAGAAATATAGGTGCATTGAGGACTTCATTTCTAGCTATGTTCAAGTGTGGGCTGCCTTTGAGAATAAGCCCTTACCTCAACGTGAGATCTATACTAACTCAGAATTGAAGGACTTTGTCTTTAACTTGTTGAGTCTGACCTGCTTGAGGGAATTAGTAATAGAATTAAATTGAAATACAGCAGACCCAATTGGTGTCCAGGAGATTCTTGATGGAAAACTACAATGGCCAACCTTTCTGAAAGACAAAGGCTAAAAGAAGGATAAAGTTGTTTCTTTTAAGTTGAACTCTTTAACTTCATAGTCATTAACTCATCAAATATTTCTAAAGATATCTACATAGTAGTACACAGGAATATGGAATGTAAGGGTAGTAGCACCAGTAATAAATAAGGGGTCACAGTAGGTTTTACTGAGGAATGGACAAATGTCAATTAAGGCTGAACAAAAGGCTAAAAATGAGCAAGGAGGCCACTGAGGGAAACAACACTAAATAATGAAGTTGGAATGGTGTAACAAACACCTTGATCACTTATGATTTTATACATTATTTCCAATGCTTTGGCTTTTACTCTCAGTAAAATAAACAAAATGTAGGGTCCCAAGCAGCAAATATGACTTACTAAAAGAATCACTCCAAATTGGACAGAGCACATCTGTAATCTAAGCACTCTGGAGGCTAAGGTGGGAAGATCTTGAGACTGACACCAGCCTTGGCTGCACAGTAAATTCAAGGTCAGCCTGGATTATCTAGCGAGATGCTAACCCCAAACAAAAAATACTCTAGTATTCATAAAGCCAAATGTACAAAGTGTTACCAGGAAGACAGTCAAATAATACTGACAGGTAAAGACAGGGACTCAGAACAGACCATTCAAATTAGCAAGGCATAACTTACAGTACCCTAATATAACAACATCGTTTAATGTAACGATGGGAAGAAAAGCTTGCTGGAACTGAATTTAAGAGAAGAGGGGAAAAATCTACACAGTTGGGTACAAACTATTTTTTCTAGGAGTTTTTCTGTGAAAAGGAAGAAAAATGAAATATCTGACAGAAACAAAAGTAATTTAACAGGAAGTATTTTTAAAAGACAAAAAAATTCAAGCAAAAGTTTGCTTATATGCTAATGGGTATCATCCAGTAGAAAAGAAAAAGCTGATAATATACAAAAATGCAAAGGGTGATGATCTACAGTAGATGTGAGACAATGAGAGCCAATATACAAAGTGTGGGTCCTCACTTCAGAGCAGGATCGTACTGCTCAGCACTACATATCATGTACAGTAAAAGGAAGTAGGGGAAAATTAAACATGTGGCAGGTGAAAAAAACACAGTCATGATGTTCTTGGTAAATCTCTTTTTGAATCAATTGTCTTACAAGTATGATGTATCCTACCTTGGGTGATCAGACAAGATGGCTAAGAGAGGTATGAAGAAAGAACCCCTGAGGCTATTGTCTGGAAGAGCTGGAGTGTCAAGAGACAAGGAAAATACATTAACATGTTTGTTAAGTTTTTCCAGCAAGGTTCAGCCACATTGGTCAGAAGCGGAAGAGGCAGAACAATAGATTTAACACGAGTTGTGTTCTAGTCAAACAAATACAAATAAATAAGAGAAAGCAGGGGCTAAAATGTGGACAAGGGAGTGATTAAGACTCAGAATCACAGCTTGAGGTAGAAAAACAGTCCCATTTCAGGACTCAAGTCCCCTGTCCTCTGCCTTGTCAGTTTATAGACCTTTTTGCCCTGGCTGTGCACATTTCTCTCCACTCAAGCACTGACTACGCTTTAAGGTAATGAGTTTAACAACTCTGTTATCTCACTCGTACCTCCCCATCTCCTTATAGGACTTAACTCCCTAAGCTAGGGCAACTTCTCTCCTCCCTTGCCCCCATGTTGACTCTCTAGTTGAAGCTGACCAAAGTCCTGGTTAGCTTGCCCTTTTCATGCCTTAAAATCTGTAAAACTTTCTATAACTCTGCCCAAAAAACTCAGATTCTTTTAAAGAGAAAAAGAAAATAAAACAAAAATAAATAACAAGATCATAGGAGGTTAACAATGGTTAACACACTGCATATTGCTGTCTTTACTCAGAGTGCAAGAAACAAGTGTTTAACTGTGCAAGAAATATTCGCACAAATCTTTTTCTTTTTTTTTTGCAGTACTGGGGACTAAACTCAGGATCCTATGTTTGCCAGGCAGGAGCTCATTTTACTGAGCTATCTCCCTGTCCCCTAAATCTTTTTTTTTTAATGAACAAAGAAATGAGTAGTATAACTCTCAACTATCAAATATATATCATATCATATATATTAGCAGTATTATGATATATATATATATATTTTCCTCTTCTTTTTAGTCTTCCCATTCCAGTTTTTTTTTCCTTTTGAACAGTTTCTTCCCATTTTACAATATTTATTGACATTTCTGATCTTATTTTTTCAGCTTCTCACACTAGGGAAGACAATATAATGATTACACATGTGCATCTCACTTCACTTATGAATATGGTCTTGAGTTGCATCTACTTACCTATAAAAGTCTCAAGTTTATCCTTTTCTGGCCAAGTAGTACTCCATTGTATAAAACAACCATTATCTTTTTTATTCATTTTTTTTGGTTGATGGACATTTGGGATTTCTCTATTATAAATTGTGCTGTTATAAACATGGCTGCACTTATATCACTGTGGTACGACATGTTTAATTCTTCTAAGAAGACAGCCAGAAGGGCTGAATCCTGCGTCAAATGGACCTCTAACCCTAGCTTTCTGAGGAATCTTCACACTGATTTCAACAGTGGTTGTACCAGTTGACACTCTAATGAACAATGGAGAAGGGTTCCTTTTTCCCTAGAACCCCTTCAACATTTATTCAATTATTTCCTGATAATGGCCATTATTTCAGGGGTGATAGAATCTCAGTGTTAATTTTCACTTCTCAAATTACCATTTATATTGAACTTTTTTATATAACTGCTGTTTATATTTCATCATATGAGACATGTGTATGTATGTATTCAGATGCCCATTTCTGGATTTTTTTTTTTTTTTTTTTTTTTTTTAGCAACCGGGGATTGAACTCAGGCCCTTGCGCTTGCCAGGGAAGCATTTATTCCACTGAGCCATCTCCCCGGCCCCAGGATT
>PVKA01011545.1:17325-60704 GCA_004027165.1 Ctenomys sociabilis | reverse complement strand
AAAAAAAAAAAAAAAAAAAAAAAAAAAAAAAAAAAAAAAATTTAAAGTAAGTTTAAATAGTCCATAACAGTTCTTTCCCTCTTTATGCAACATTGCTATAAAATAACTATGGCGAAAAGGACAGTGTGTTTGGTGATGGTATTACCAGTTAGCACAACCAGAAAGTGATACACATTTTCTGTTTGTTTTCCTCTTTATCTTAATATTTACTTGATTTATACTGTCTCAGGAAAAAAATACTTATATTTTAAATTTATGTTAATACGTTTGAAAATTGTTTTATGCTCTATATAGCTTTTAAAAAGTGTCTGTGATATTGGAGAAAAGACTGGAGATATAGGTGGTAAAGCACTCACCCTACCACTATTTCCTCTAGCTCTCCAATGTGTCTTCATGCTTTTGCATGAAGACATTGTTTTTGAAACAAAAATCTGACCAAATAGCTTAGTGGATAAAGCATCTGAAAACAAGTGCAGGGGCTGGAGGTTCAGTCCCCAGGCCTGCCTGCTGTGCAGGTCCTGCCTCTGGGGTGTGCTGAGACAGCAATTGAGACTGGATGTGGTGGCGCGTGCCTATAATCCCAGCTCTTGGGAAGTGTAAGTAGGAGGATCACTTCAAGTCCGATCTAGTAGAGAGACCCTGAACACCTTAGAGACCCTTTCCTAAAATACAAAAATAAAACAAAATTAGAATTAAATCTCTTTTACAGAGGGGGACATGTGATCACCTCTCACCCCCCTCACAGGTGTGGGTTTTCCCATGCCTCCCTGTAGCAGGCAGCTTTCTTTCTCTGGAATATCTAATCTTAATTGCCAGTTTGACTGGATGAAGAGCCCCCTTGAAAGGTGTTTTGACCATGGGCACCATCCGCACCAGCATTTGTCCACTGATGCTCACAGCTGAGGGTGCTGTGAGAGGTGGAGCCCAGGTGGAGGTAGGCCTGGACGGAACACTCTAAAATTGTGCACAGAGTAAATCTCTCCTCTTTTACACTGCGGATGTCAGGTGTTTTGTGCAGCCATGGGAAATCTGACTAATGCAGCCACTGTAGCACACAATAGAAGTAATCATTGGAATAAAGGAAAGGATTTATTTGGGCTCATGGTCATGGAAATTTCAGTCCCTGGTCAGTTGGCCCTGTTGCTTATGGCAGGGACATATGGCAAAGCCAAGCCACCCCCTTAAAACCAGTTAGCAAAAGACAAGAAAAAAATGAGTCCCTTAGTCACCCTTAAGAGTAAGCTCCCAGTGGCCTAGGACCCTCCACTAGGCTGCCTAGTGGATTTATGGCCTCCTGAGAGCTCCACCCTAGTAAGTAAGTCTGTCCCCTTTGCTTTTTGCATAAGACTGAACAAAACTGCAAGAAGGCAAAGGTTATGTGCCACTATATGGTCACTGCCCTTCACATATGCCCTCATCTTGCAGCTGAAAACACTGTCCAGTCCACCCAAAGCAGGGGGAAGGGTAGGGAGGTTTTCTATGACCTTTCACTCTGCTCCAGGGCTGCCCTAGGTTGGGACCATCCGATGATTTGGAGTAGGAGATTGTCTAAGCTTAGTTAGAGAAACTGTTATCATGGTTTTCAAGAAGGTACCACCATGTTTTGTGGGGTACTAGACCTGCAGTTTAGAATACAAATATTGCCCCAAGACACAAAATGTAGCATAATAGAAGGAAGTAAGAGATAAGAGGTGGAGCTTTTCTGTTTGTGTTTGTGCTACATAAGATACCAATATAGTGTACACCACTGATTTGGAATTCATTGTGTTGGTGGCATCATGATCTTTTAAAATGAAAATTTTTAGTAGCTTGGATCTATAAGCTGTGTCACTGGAAAGCTTTCCCAACTTTTTTATGTGCTATCATTTATTTATTTTTTTATTGCTAGTGACAAAGTATAAAGCAAAGCTCAACTGGATAATGTAAACCACTATCACACTGCTTAGTAAAATAGGGATAACAGGAAGAGATTAATATTAGAGAAGCATTTTTATACTTACTCGCTTCATTAACTTAGCTGACTCCTGCAAATGAATAGGGCTGTGTTCATGCATGTGGTGATATGCAAAGGTTTTTCCTATAAGACTCTTTTGTGGTTTTTGTTTATGTTTTATCAAGTGAATAATGAAAAATGACAAAACAGGTTTCTGTAATAATGTCCAGAATAAGATATTAGTTTCCATTCTGAAATGGGCTAATGTTTACCAAAGGGTGACGAGGGTATGAGACAGTGTTACTTTCATTAATTTTATTCAGTGATAGTGTTGACTGTTGTTGGCTTCGCATATGAGCAGTGCATGTCTAAGTTTCCTTGTTGGGTTTAGGAAAGTTTTACATAGCACTAGAATGGAGACGAAGAAGTTCCCTCTATAGTTAGACCATTTTGAAATTCAACTTTTAAACCTTTTAACTTTTTGCATTTTACACTTAACTTTTTATGATTTAGATCACAAGCAAGCACACCAAGAGAATCTCAGGCAGAGTGTGCGACACTGGACACCAGGGCTGTTTTGTATTATGAATATAAATTGACCATAATAAAGCCTTTTATGGTTTGGAATTTTAAAGGTAAATAGAAATCTCCCTTCTGTGACATGATGTTCTAGAATAGCATCATTTTAGTAATTATAGGGGATTGTCATGCTTACACATGCAAAGCCTTAAGAATGCATATAGCTAAAGATGATGATTCTAGAGTGAATAGATAATAAGTCCTGAGCTCAAAAATATTTCATTAAAATCAGGTGTTTTGATCTGTTTTTATTTTATTATAAAGAGTTATTCCAGATATCAATAAGGTAATACAGTTGTTTCTATTTCTCCCTCTGTAGTAGTCCTTCAACCACTCATCTTTTCATGTGTCTCAAAATGGACAGTGTGCATTTACACCTGTTACTGCACATTAGGCGATAGTAAAATGTTTGCAAAAGTGTATTTGAATGATCTTAGTGGAATTCATAAAAATTCTACATTGTAAGTAATATTTTTACTTCAAAGAGGAGAAATCAAAACAAGGGCAAGAAATTTGATGAAGAAGCAGTTGTCATGACACATTGAGCCAACAGTGAGTGCAATATCTTCATGCATTTGGGACGATAGGGAAGGGTACAATCTAAAATTTCAGATCCTGCACTCATGCCAAGCCTGAAATGCCACAAATGATTAGATGCAAGAATGGTAGTAGGCATATCATTTTCTGAAATGCCCACTGGAATATATGGCTCAGCACAGAAGTGAGCAGTAAGTATTAGGGCTTTGTCTTGTTTGTTTATTTATTTATTTTACCATGAAACTATTTCTCATTAAATTTGTAGCTATATGACAGTATGGAATAAGTGACTCTTTATCTTCACACTTTAATGGAATTTTTGTTCGGTGGAATCAGGGATTGAACTCAGGGGCAAGCACTTATTCTGCTGAGCTATCTTCCTAGCTACTTATATGGAATTCTTATGGTACCTCACCCTTAAGAAGTTCTAAATAATTTCTTTTTGACTTCAATTTAGCAAGAGTAGGAAATGGTATCTGGTAGCTGAAAATATATTTATACATTTCCTTTATCATTTGGTAGATACTATTTTGAGACCTACTTTGATATATTGGTAAACAAGCACAGATATGGACCCTAATTCTGGTGGATTGTCGTGTGATGAAAGGAAATAGAGTTAGCAATTTTCAAAATATTTATAGCCCTATTTTTAGATGAATTAATGGATAATGCAATCCACAAATGAAAATTTATGAAATAACCATCTGATTTAATATTTTTACTGAGTAATACATATTCTAAGAGTGTTTACCAAGTGCTATAAGTTGTGATGCAAATTGCTGATCAAGTTATTCCACACAGTTTATATTCTATATAAATTATTATATGATTTCTAAATCATTGGTTGATTTTTACATAAGGTCAATGTGATATTTTGGGAGTGATCACTATGATGTCCTTTTCTGAATGCTGATCTAGTAAATGACATCAACTTTTCTCATTACCTTCCCTTCAATTCTCTCCTTACAATGCTCAGCCAGGAACAGGGCTGCCACAGTGATTCCCTTGTGGCTGGGACCTGAGGTGACCCTGACCTGGCTCTCTCAGCAACTCCTTCACCAGTTCCCCTTGCCCTGACATGAACACTGTTCCTTGCCTGCATCATGCTGTTCAGAGATAATAATGTCACTGGCCAGTCCCTCTGCAGAGTGCTTGGATGTGTATCTTGAGGCTGGGGACACACTTCAGCAGCAATGCACCTGGTTCCATTGTCAGCCTTTTGTGTCATAGCAATGTCTTCAAGTTTAAGGCAATAAGGCAAGAAATTAGTGATTGATTGAGAGTAGGTTAGTATTTTAACACATATTATAAAAATGGCAATATTGCAGGTATATAAGATTTTTAGGTTTTTTTCTTTTTTTTGAGGAGAGAGGTTCTGTTTTTTTTTTTTTCTTTTTTTGACTTTATTGTGTCAGAGACCTCCCTTTGGTCATGATAACCTAGGTGGGTGAATTCTTGTTTCATGTTTCCCTCATGCTATGCAATTTTGTGCCTGCCTTCTTGTGACATTTTAAGTCATTTCTCCTTTCCCCTTTCTGAGAAAAATCTTTCTCTGGAAGCATTGCTGCATGACTAATGGATCTCCAAGGATAAAGACTGAAGGTTCTACTTTGCTAGTGGACTCATTTCCAGGGAGTCATGGCCAGTGTGGGAGTGAAAGAGAAGGCTGTAGTTCTAGGGTAGAGCTAAAGTGTCAGGAGCAATGTGAGGTCTCAGTCACGCAAGTGTGCGAAGGTTCTTTTTAATGTATTTGGTGTAAGGTCTCACTACGCAGCTCAGACTTGTGATCCTCTTGTTTTCAGCCTCCCCAGCACTGGAATTACAGGTGTGCACCACTACTCCCAGACTCCATCACTGGCTCAGTGCTCCCAGGGGGCAGGGCCCCCCTGGCAGTGTGGAAAGGTTCTGAATCCTGCCCAGTCACTAGGTCACCACGATTTTACTTCTTCTTATTATAGTTCTGAAACATTGGGATGCACCAATGACAAGCAATTTATGGCCAAAACAGAAAAAGGAATGATAATCATAAAAAATAATAATTTAAATCCTAATCTCAGGATTAGCACTACTTGGAGAAAAACTGAGTACTACATTTGAGTATGGGAGCCCACATTTATTTGGAAAGAGGTGTTCGGTAGAGGTTACAGGGCAGAAGAAGGTCACGGATATTGTTATTTCCCATAGTGTGTGTACTGGTCCCTCTTTGGGTGCGGGCTATGCTCTCCAGGGGTTTCTGCCCTTCTGGAGAAGCCTAAATCTTCCTTGTTCCAGGAAATAATGCATCTCATTTCTTTAAGCACCTGCACTCCACTCTTGAGTGCACCCTATAGTCTCTGCCTAATAAACTCTACTCATGCCTCTTACTGATACATTACAAAAATTCTTTTTCCTTGAGGAAAGTCAGTGAACCTGCAACCTCCTCCTATAAAAGGGTAGATTATAGTTTTCATCACAGCTTTGGGGCCTCTTATATCTGCTAGGTAACAGATATAAACTTCATACTTTTATTTAATTAATTGATGTTCTAAGATTCTTAACTTATGTAGAAATGACTTAGAAATTTAGTTGATAATAATTTAGTATAACTTGATTTTAAAACTTTCCCAATTTGGTGTAAACTTTGTAAAACATTTGCATTTATTTTCTTTAATTTATGAGTCCTGAACTATTTCTACATCAATCTGGTACTGTGTATATGATATCCAAACTCATTTATAGACATAAACAGACATGTAGAACTACTAAGCAGTACACAAATGTACTTATATGGCAAACAGAAATACTGAAATGACACACAACATTTCAATGGAGATTTATTTTATATCAGTGGGTACTGATTGGGACCATTCCCAAAATAACACACCCTGATCTCTGGTGGCCCAGGGTTTTTATATGACGCACAAGCACGAGGAGCAGAGCAGCCTGACAGTTCTTCTGATCAGCTGGCAGGGCCAGATCGATCACCAGTTACAGGCTGGATTAATGACTGTCAGTTGCAATCAGATATCCTGCATGTTCTGTTATAGGGGCCAAGAAAGGAATTACAGCACCATGACACAGTTACAGTGCTAGGAAGCTTCAAAAAGAACTAAGTTTTTAACAGTGCCGCTGGTGTAGTGGTATTATGCAAGATTCCCAAAAAGAACCAAGTTTTAAATAGAACAATTTCTCTTGTGCAGTTTTTCCCTTTAATACTCAGATGCAAAGGTGAAGATAAACATGAAGATAGGATAAAGTTTATTTAGGTTTTTCATTATTATTATTATTATTATTATTATTATTATTATTGAAGAACAAATGGCAATGAGACAAGACAAATTGACAGGACAGATTCGATAATACATTGCAAAATGCTTTCGTAATGTTTTGGTGTTGTACAAGATGCATAAATGATATTATACTTACAGACATTATTATAGCAGATGTCTCTAATCAGTGAATGAAGAGAGTGTAGCTGTTTACTTATTTTTTTTTTATAGCTGAATTATATCACAGTTTCAATAATTAATACTTTCTACCTTGTTATTTTCCTACTGGTTGTCCATAGTACTAGAAGCTGACATAATATCTTGTCCAACCACTATTAGTACAAATCTTGCTTCTCATAGAATTATGCAGAAGCACAGCATATTTTATCCTAACTGTACTGTTTGTACACACACATCATGATTCTTCCTTTGTATACCCCCGCTTTTGTTTTATCTAGACCTGTCAAAGATGGGCACTCCATTGTCATTAAACCAATTTAGGTGCCTGAACTCGGTGACACAATTCAACACAGTGCAGCATTCCACAATAATAGTGAATTATCTGAAGAAGTTGTTGACTGTAGCCATTTACAGCTCAACTTATTATCATTTAGTAGTTTTAAAATATGATTGATTCCCCTTACCATGTCCATCCTCCCGAGGGGAGAGACTGGTGTGGCAGACTGGCTGGGAACTGGGTGTGAGCTGTTAATTATAAAACCCTACGGCCATGCTCAGAGCAGTTGCCAAAGCCTTGCAGAGGCTCTCACAAGACGTGATGCTGGCCTCAGGAGAGGGGACACAAATGCAGGGCTGTCACCAAGCTCTTTGCAACGGTGCCTTCATTGCTGGCCCACGCTTGTCCCTCAGAGTATGCTTCCTTTTGTCCTTTTCTCTTGGCCCAGACTCTCTCTGCAGGTTGCGTTTCTTTTTCTACCTTTCATATATGCAACCGCTCCTCCAAGTTTTCTCCATCATTTCTTTTCTCAGGACAGAAAGAACTCAGAAACCACTTCCAGAAGGAGCCTTCAGCACCCGAAGCCCAGCAACACTGCAGCACACCTTTCATCCTCTTGTTTCTTTTTTTCAAGTGAAGAGGAATTGTCTTCAGCTTAATATAAAATACTGTATTTTCTTAAAAATAAGACTAGATCTTACGTTTATTTTTTTCTCCAAAAGAGGCAATAGGTTTATTTTCAGGGGATCTCTTATTATTTTTTCATATACAACAACCTGTATTTATCCATGTATAAAAATCTACATTTATTCAAATATATCCATGTCATCTTTTTTCAGGAGTACTCTGATTCTGGTCTGAATTCCTTGTGACTCTTTTCCTGTACAATGATGGGCCCCCACCCATCTTGTCCAACAACAGAACTGTCCTTGAAAGAGCACCTCTTGTTCACACAGCCTGCTGGTAGGCACTTCACATTGCTGTCTGTTTTTATCCCATGGGATTTTCAACTCTTGCAGGCTGGGCTGTGCAAAGTTTCCATTAAATCAAGTGTTAATTGAAGAGTTAGGTGGTGGCAGTTAAGGATGAAGTTCCATACAAAAGCAGTGAAAAATTGCAGGCACCAAAATTCATAGTATATATTTATTTCACAAGAGTCTGTTAAGTACATCTGTTACCACATAATACATGTTGAATTATGAAGATTTACAGTAGACAAGATCACATCGATTTGTTGTCAAGTACACACATTATTCATGCATTGTGTCTGCGCTCCCATTGTTCATTCTGCAGGAAGTATCTAGTTCATCTTTTACGCAGGCAATTACCTCTCATCAAAGAAACCCATTAAGGGGCCAGGAAGATAGCTCAGTAGAATAAGCGCTTGCCTGGCAAAGCGCAGGGTCCTGAGTTCAATCCCCAGTACCGCAAAAACAAAACAAAACAAATACAAAGAGGCCCATTTGAGAATTTATAAATACTTAAGTACAATTTACATTATCATTTAAGAATTAAAGTCAAGCTAAAAAAAGTAAATAAAGTCAAGCTGTATGAGTGATTACATTTTTTTATTGGACATTGCTGTTAGACTGCCATTCTTTTCATTGTTGTATTGTCCCAAGTAATAGGTGAACCTCACTGTGCACTTACAGTATGGCTCTGTGAATATCTATATCTCTATATTACTCTATCTGTCTTTGAAACTGAGTTATATTCTCAGTCCTTTTACAGTTTTATTTATTTATTTACTGTGTCACTAGATTGCCCAGGGTAGGCTCAAATACCACTATTTACTGAGGCCCTGAGGAGCATCAGTGAAAGCCCTATGGAAGTAAAATGGTCAAGTGTGAGGATTGTTACCTGGGTTTAAGGTAGTTTGTCCCCATTCTAAGAATGAAGCAGAGGAAGCACTCTTACAAATGGAAATTTCCTTTATAGATGTAAATTCCCTTTATAATGAGTTCTAAAACAGCCAACTGAAATGTCAGAAAGTCATTTTTAAGTCTTTCCAAGGCAGCTTGCTTTTTAATTAGGTTACTGACTCTAGGGCACAGGCTTAAGGAGGAGGGCAAAGAGCATTATCTTTGCCAGCTTGATTGCAGGGAGTACTTGCGAAAGCCTCTTTAGAGCTTTTTAGAGATTTTCTCTTTAGAGATTTTCTTAGAGATTCAGTCATTAGAGAAGAATCTTGTAGACAAGAAATTTTAGAGTGTAGAAGACTGTAGAAGCCTGAGTTTGAGTGTTTTGGCTACTTTCATTGTCCATGTTTCTCTGCTCAGTTGGGTTTAAGAAAAAAATCCCCCTTTCAAGAAATGTATGTTATTAAATTCTAAGAATTCTGCACCATGATGTGTCAGTGAAGACAAGACAAAGAAAGGGGGGTGAGCATCTGGAAGAGAACCTTTGAAAAAAACAGGTTGGGACATGGCAGTGACCAAGAAGTGCTCACACCTAAAGAGTTCTAGGGCCCCAAGGGAGGGTAATTAAAAGTGGTGGAGCTAACACAGAAAAAAGTGGCATCAGCCAATCTTCATCTGAGCCAGCGTTAGTTCTCTGTTAATGGGCATTTCAGTTTCTCTAAGATTCTGACATGTAGAAAGGGTTCCTCAGCCCGCCCCATGCATTCTTGGAACATCCCATGAGGGAGGGGGTTGTCTGGATGAGGGTTTTCCTCAAAGGAGTGGTACAAGACTAAGCTACACATTCTCCATCTGGATCACCAAAGAATATTACAGTTCCTTGTACAGCAGTCCAACCCAGGCCCTGGTGGTAACAAGTGCTAAATCCTGGCCACTGAGGCCCTGAACCACCGAGGAGTGGCAATGACACAGGAAGTGTAAAATAAAGATAGCTGCAGAAGACAACACATTTCAAGACAGTCTGTTAAATTTTGATTTGCTCTTGTGGTTTTTCTGTGTGAAACAGACCATCCACTCCTTTGTTTGGTTTTAAAATTGAGTTTACCCAAGTAAATAAGCTAATATGCCAATTTTAGATCTTCAAAAGATACCCATTTTGGCCATTTGGAATATAAGATTGTTTTTTGGTTAGACACCATCTGATTTTCATTCAAGTATACCATTTCCTACTTGTTGGCACAGGAGGCACCAATCAGTGTCATGCATGAAGCCAGATGGAGTCACTAAGGGGCGAGTGAGCCTCTGATGCAGAAATTTCCCCTTGTTTGAGTCCTTGACGAGATTTCCAAGGGGTTGTCTGAGGTCTGACATGTTGCTTATGAGCTTTATTCCAACTGCAGGCGTCACACTTGTGCTGATTGTGCTCTTGTAAGTGTCTCTGAAGTTCAACTACTTTTTGGTAAGTGATGTGCTGAGGTGACTGCCCGATGACTGAACTTAGGTCTCTAAAACATTCTTTTTTCATTGGGGTGCCTGTGAGCTCTCTGCATGTCATAGTCATGCCAGCATTTTTGCTAAGGCCATAAGTCTGTGGCTGTTGGTCTAGAAAGAACAACACCTGTATCTTTTTAATTCCTTGAAGAAAGATTTGCTTTTGTATTTTTATGGGGGTCAAGCTAAAGATGGTCGGTCACAGTCATAGATGGATATCCATAGATGGATACCACAAAGCAAAAGAAATAAAACTATAGTTTATGATGCACTTGTGCTACTGTGGAAACAAGAACCTGAGGACTCTTTCTTGTAAGCACCCCTGCCCTTATCTGAGACCCAAACTTGGTAAAGTGAAAAGAGTAGTCATCCTTTGGAGATGGAACTGTCCTTCTGATTCTTGAGAAGAATAGTAAGAAAACAGCACCAATAAAACCCAGTCTCAACCCAGGTCTTCAGAGACCTGGGGTCCTGAGAGGACCCATTCTTTATTTCGGTCCCAGCCCACAGAATGGAAGAACAAAAAAGGTTTAATCTGTGGAACCAAGTGCTCAGTGCAGAGAAAGCCCCCAGGGGAATAAGGCATCCAGTCACATGGGTCCAGAATGCCAACTTGGCAGGCAAGTTGAGGCACACTGAGTGTGAAGACATAGTTTATTCCAGCAAAAATGAAGATGTCACCCACAAAAAAGCTGCAAATAAGCACTGCTCTCTATTTTTGAATGTCTAGCAAACAGCTGCTTTCTGTCTGGACGTGCATAATTAATAAAATCAAGAGATGCTGCTAAACCCATGTGTGTTTGTTGAATATTAATTTATATATAAGGTACTTTTCTTTGTGACATGATCAGATATAAATATAGAATATGAGACACCAAGAGCATTCAGTTCTGACACCAAGAAGATCCTTTCTTTTAGTGACTTTGGGATTACAGTGTCAGGTTCATAATAGTCTATGTATTTCTAGACCTATGCAGTCTGGATATAAAGTTTGCAGGTTTGTAGCAAGGTTGCACTTATTTATAGAAGCACCTGGGTAAGTACTTTGTGCTTGACAGAAATTCAGTAGGTATTAAGTGTACTAATATTTTGAAGCCATCACTGTAGTATTGAACTATGATTGTATGTATTAGCAGTAGTCCCATGATTGAAATTTTACTCTCAATATATTACTATTCGTATTTATGGGAGTAAAATATTTATCTTTTACTTTTTTATATTTTACTTTCCAATTTAAAATATAAATTCAAAAATTTATGTTTTCCAAACCATTGAATAGTAATAATGAGAGCTCAAAGTTATTTTGGGTAAAAACCAAATACCTACCCCAGGAACAAATATTCATTCTAAACTTTGTGCGGACACATAATGAGAAACACCTATTGTGACACACTATTTTCTGACTCTTTTAGCACTTGTTATTTGGTAAAATAAAGTCAGAGAAAATATCTATGGCACGGGAACCATGTAGTTGAAAGATGAATTAGGTGTGTGCGCGTGTGTATGTGCATGCATGCACGTGCGTTGAAGCTCAAAATCAGCAAGTCTGCTTTTATTGAAGCTGATAATGGGAGATGATGGAAGGTGGGTAACTCAAATATTTATTACAAAGTTGAAAAATGAAAACACTACCCCCAGAACTGAGAGAAACTATACACAGTGAAATAAATATCAGATAGCTTATAAAACAGAGTTTACACATAGTTCTAGTGTAAATGTTAGCATATTTAGATCAAATGTTGTTGAAAAAGATCAGGAGAGTTCTGGGTAGGATGACTCCTCACTCTTGACCTAAGGTGTTGCCAGGAAATGCTCCATGATGTTCTGGAGCATCCATGACTGCCGAGTGCCCCTGTGTGCCATTCATTCTGCATGTTGCTGAGTAAGATTAAAGGAGGTGACTATTACTGGCTTCAAATGTGGAAAGGAACAATGAATTGAGAAATTTGGGCAGCCTCTTGAAGCTGAAAAAGGAAAGTAATTGAATTCTTCACTAAACCTTTAGAAGTAGCATAATAGTGGTTACACTGATTTTGGCTAGTGAAACACTAGTAATTCTAGATTATAAATTGGTGTTTATGAAACCATCAGTTTTGCATAATTCTTATGGCAGCAACAGGCTATTTTGAGTTTTTGGCTTCTAAGTCACAAAGCATTACTGTATAGATTGTTGAGGGTTATAATATGGTATGTTTCAAAATATGGACAATCAAGATCTCTTCTGCTGTTATTAATTTATAAATTTCCTCTTAGATTTATTTAGTTTTCTACATTAACTTTGATATCAATTTGTTCATTGTCAGAAAACAAACTGTTATTTGTTGTAACATTAAATTTATAAATTCACTTAGGAAGAATTTACATCTTATGACACACTATAATTACCTTTGCAGTTTTATTTTTTATTTTATTTTTTTATGAGCAGAATAGATTTATTGAGGGAAAGAAAACTCCTGTCCAAGAGAGGGACAGGAAGGGGGCCCGACTGGGTAGTTCCCCCGGAAGCTGTCTCTTCCAGGGACTTTTATAGAGGAAAGTCATGTGGTGAGGCGGGTCTAAGGTGGTAAAGACATGGGAACTCACTTAGGTGGACAAGAGGTGGGACAAAACCATGGTTAACCAATGAGATTACAAGCACCATTGCTCAGGTAAAATTGATTAAGTTCAGGAACAAATAGGGAAGCAAGTCATTCAGCAAGCGGGCATGCATATGGGACAGGGTCTCTTCCTGTTGGGAGCTGGGCTAGTGACTCATTGAGGCTCTTTCAAAGTGATTGATACCTATCTAGAATGTTAATCTCTGATGCCCATCCCTAGGGAAGTATGTAGCTATGTTTCTTCTTTTTGTCTTGGTCTTGAGGTGTGGCCCACAGGGAGTGTCTGTCTCTTCAAAGTTACAAAGTCACCTTATCCAACATCTTGTCTCCTTGAGGGCCTGGCCCTGTCTGACTGCCTAGACATTCTACCTAACTCAGCGGCCTACAACATTCCCGCCTCTGCAGAAGTAACCCAAACTGCCATGAGGGATTTGGGCGATGACTGCTCTGGCTTCTTCACGCTGAAAGGGTCATAGTTGTTGATCGGCAGTCAGATATATTCTTCAGAGGTTCTATCTAAAGACCATCAGTAGAGAACAGGCATTTCAGTTACAGCTTTGAATCTGGAGAAGACAAAACCAAAGAAACATGCCTGGGTCAAATAATCACAACAGCATAATTATGAAAAAGACGAGTTAGAACTTTTGTAGGTCCATTAGCAGGTATCTCTTAAGTGTGAGGTTTAATCCCTTTATCTTCCATGACCATTGTGTATTGTTTCAAACAAACTTGCCTTTCCTATTATTACTGGGGGACATAAATTGCCAGAAATAGGGAAAACACCAAGTACTCTCCAACTGGCAAGTGGGTTCACTGGCTGTGTAATTACCACTTGTGTAAGACACCTGGGGTCCACCGAACAACATATAGACAAAATCTGGTAGATCCCAGTTAAAGGAATCTTAATCTAGTGTATTTGTTATAGATTTTACCTGCATGATTACCTGGGTTTTTGTATCTTCTAGGAAAGAACAAATTTTCTAAGAAATTAGAAAACATTTCTGCTAACAGGTACATTTATAAGCTTTTTGAGACCTAGAAATTGTAACTTACTAGCTCTTAGACCTATTTATTCATGGAGTCTGATGGTTTTCTATAAGTCTCTTTAGCTTTAATTAAGAGATATCATTCCTTTGACTGGTCCGAGTGTTGTGGTTTTTACCTTTGCAGTTTTCATATTTGCTTAGATTATCCTAATAAAATGTTGCATATTTATTTGAAAAGTAACTTAGAAGTTTTTTTGTATGTTGTTTTTACTGCTATGGATTGGATCTTCCATTTTATTTTATCTGTTAATTTTTTTTATTTTACTTTTGTTTTATTGAAGTACAAATATCAATGAGACAGTTTTAAGATACCTTGACAAGATGAATTTCATAAATTAATACATTGCAAACTGTTTTCATAATGTTTTGGTATCATAGAAGGTGCATACATGATATTATACTTACAGACATTATTATAATGTATTTCTCTTATCAGTAAATTAAGAGACTATAGCTGTTTGTGCATCTTATTTTTTATACCTGAATTATCTGTTAATTATTTATTGTTTGTATATAGGTTATCAATTTCTATATATTAATTTTATATTCTGCTGCTACTTTAAATCATTTGTGTATATTGATATATTTTCATTGTACTTTATTCTATGTAGATAATCTTAACTATAGTTTATTCCATATATGCTTTTTATGTCTATAGTTTCTTACTATTTCCCTTTGAATCATCTAATGAATCTTAGAGAATTTTTAGTATTATCAATGAGTGTGGGCATTGTTTTCCCTTACAATAATGGAAAGGTTCAAATGTATCTCTATTAAGAATGTTTCTTTAGGCAAATCTTATTAAGGAGATAGCCATCGATTTCTATTTTGATGAATATTTAGCAAGAATGTCTGTCTATCCACTAGCTTTTTAGTGTCTATAGCATATTACTTTGTACTTTCTCTTCACGTATAATAATAGAATCATTCAATCGATCATTTATTTAAACACAATCAATGGAGTGCTGTGTGTTGGGTATTGTAGGAATATGGGACCCAACTGAGAACAAAACAGGCAAAGCCCCTTACCCACCTAAAGTTTATATTATGGTGGGAGAGAAAAATAGTAGGTGAAAATCATGACATGTAGTTTGAGTTAGTTATAGAAGGTTATTACAAGTTTCTGCAGAAAAATGAAATCACAGAGCCCATAGGAAAATCAGAGGATCCACAAGTTGGGCTGTGGCAGTTGTAATTTTCAGTCAAGTGAGCTGCAAAAGCTTCATTGTGCAGGTGACATTTAAGCAAACAGTGAACGGAGGTGAGGTACTTCACCCCACAGAGGTCTGGGTGATGGTTCCAACCAAGGGAGTGCTTCTGAATTGTCTGAGGAATAGGGGATGCCAGCATGACCTTGCAGAGAGAATAAGACCTAGAAGCCACAGCTACCACGTTAGGTAGACCCTGGAATCAGCGTGAAAACTTTCAGTTGCTTTTGTCTCCTTTCATTTTGCAGTCTTTTACTTTGGAGATGAGTTCCTTCTACGTAGTCAGGGTTGACCCTGAATCTCCTGTTCAGCCCAGGCTGGCCTCAAATTTGAGACAATCCACCGCTTTCAGCCTTCCTACTTCTGGGATTAGAGATGTGCACCACTACCCCTAACTGAAAATATTTGGCTTTTACTCTGAGTGAAATGGGGAGTCTTTTGCGGGGCTTATGTGACACGATCTGAATTCAGCACTGAAACAGTACATTTTCTAAGATTGGATGGCCTTAAAATAAGCTGCCTGTGATGAAGAGGTACAACGTACTTGTCTTGCTGAAGTATCTACAGAATTTGTTCCTTCTGTTTTCTTAGGATGTATTTACTAAGTATCATAAATGGGACTGATCTGGAAGCTTAATTTTTTTTCTTTGTTGTCTTAACTTTGCCCATTTCATAAAAATAACTGACAACTTTTCCATTGTTTTTCTCTTTTTGTTGTTGCTGTGTCTCAGAGTATTGACCATTCTCTTTTTGTTCTTTATTTTTAAAGTTTAGTAGAATTCCCCTGGGAAACTAGAGACATATTTTCTAATCTCTATCTCTGCATTATTCCACAGGAAGGAATTATACAGTAGGGAAGCTTTGGAGGCTGTGTAGTAAGATTCAAATGTGAAGTGGTAGAAATAGTTCTCTTCTGCCCCTTATATAGAAAGATGCAGTCTTTGTGAATGTGTTGTTCTTATATAAGAAGAAAGAGCTAAAATACTTTGATAATGCAACAGTTTTCACTCAGATGTGCCTGATGAAAACACTGGTTGCACCTGCTGCCTGGTGACTACATGATTGTATCTTAGAAATTATGAGGAGCCAGTGAGCTAATTGATGGCTGTTGCAAAACCCCCTTATATCATTAAATATACTTGAAAGCACTCGTTCTTGATATTTCATATCATTTACCAATCACTATTTGATATTTTAATTTTGACTAGGAAAGTTAGCCTTAACTAATTTTAAAATTATTGTCACTTTTAAAGCAGAAAGTGTAAGAGAAGACAGGAACTTCCAGGCTAAAAACTGGCATCCTGCAGGGCTGTAGTGAAGAGACTGAATTGATGTGAAGTGGGCAGCCTGAGTTCTAGCTCACTCCCAAACCTGTGCTGCGGTAGGGCAGCTCTTTGCTGAAATCCCAGAAACTGCTAGAAAGTGCTCCCTTCCAGAAACAGGATTCTTAGTTAAATGTGTGGAATGCAGATGGGGAGGGGTGTTTCCATCTTCCTCACTGAATGCGCAGGCAGATCAGCGATTCCAGGGGATTTGGCAACCTGAGTATTGCCTTTGGGAAGACTTCTCTGTGACTCTTGACTTTCATTCTTGACCAGTGATTTTTAAAAGCCATTTTAGTTTGATATGCAGGACCGTTTATGGTCTAGCTTGGGTCAGCCTTCTTTTGTCTTTATCTTTGGACAATTTGTTCTTTACTTCAGTTTTTGCCTGATCTTATTTTCCAATCATATGGGTCTGTTTTCAGCTAAGTGACCTTCTTACAGACTTTGAAAACCCTTTGCTTGCAACTTCTTTCTAGCAGTGTAATGTACTCTCTTTAGCTTAGTGCTTCTTTGTAAAGTCATTGCTATCATCCTCCTTCACCTTTATTCATTTAATGGGAACTTAAATTCCAAGCATAGCTTGAAATGTTGGGCACAACACTCAAGCCTTAACACTTAATTAATACAGTTCTCTAAAATGAAGGCAAGCCACCCTGCATGATCTTTTCAAGGCTGTAAACTACGGATAAACTTACTTGTGTTTTGCCTTTAGAACTTTTCACTTATTTTTGAGGAATATGGAAATAAAACTTACAAAAATTTCAGTTCTTTATACCTTGTAAAACATGATTCTGTAATATTTCTAGTGATCCAATTTCCGTTGATGAGATATACACCAGCGCCTTAACTGGATTCCATGGGGAATCATTAAGATTTAGAGAGGATACCTGATTCCTTAAGGTGCCTCTTCTTAGCCTGGTAAAGAAGCAATGGTACTTTCTTGTGGACTCAGAATCTTTACCTGCTCTACTGCTTCTGTAGAGACACACTGGCCATAAATGGAGAAAAACCATAGGTGTTGTTTGTACCCTATAAATTATTCCATACTTGTGAGAGAAAGGCAGCTGCTATTTCTGGGGTTGCTAAAGGTACATTCTATCTAAAATCCACTGTATTTTCTCTTGGATTTATAAAGCACTAGACCAGAACGCTCATCCAACCTTTTTAATTTGTGCAATAACATTTTACAAAAGTCATGTTCTCTTTACTTAAATTATGGTGCTTTTTCAAATATTTTATTCAGATTGATCTTCTTACAGTTTAAATTTATTAGATGTCTCCTAGACTTAGTCTTTCTGGAAACTTATGCCATGAAAATAATCTGGCACAGTTAAAAATAACACACAGATATTTTCATTGTTTGATTACTTACAATTAAAATAATAGAAATATTGGAAGAATACTAATTTCTTAATAGAAGAACCAGAGTATATTAATATTTAATAGGTTAAAGGATTTAAAAGATATTTGGGAGGAGATTTACATATAGGAGAATATTTTTAGTAAAGAAAAACAGGTAAGAAATTTGCAGATACAGTGATAAAATAGCCAATTATTAAAAAATACAGTATTATGTACAGAGGAAAATATGGGAACAAATGCATGACAGTGTTGAAACCAAGTATCTCCCTTCACTGTCCTTTTATGTTTTGTTTTTTTCAGTTTGCTATATTTTACATACTTTATAATCCCTCAACATTTATTTTTAAATGATATTGAATAGTTCATTTAACAAGGTAGATGATATTTTTGCTATTTTTTATAAAGAAATAGAAATAAAAGTGTTAGTTATGATATGACTTCAGTTATGTTAGAAAATAAAGATATTCACTAAAAACCATGAGTGATTGCATCTAAGGGCTAAATTATGATCATTTGTTATATATGTTTTTAATTTTTTTTTCGGTTCTTTTTTATATATATGTTTTTAAGAATTGCATAATTTTTTTTACAATATATGTGCCTTTTTATGTACAACTGAAAATGGATGAAAAATACACAAAATAGTTCAAAATATATTGAGGCTGACAAGTTTCAGGAAGTAATTGGGAAAATATAATTTCCGCAGTAAATTCTGTCTCTGTCTCTGTCTCTGTCTCTGTCTCTGTCTCTGTCTCTCTGAGCAAAACACATAAGAGACTTTCCAGGTAGTATATATAAATAGATGTTATAAGACATTTAAAGGAAGTTGAATTTGAGAATTTCTTTTTTTTTTTTTTTTAATTTATTTATTTATTACAGTGTCTTGCTACACATCACAGATTCTTTTTTTGCGCGCGCGGGGGGGGGTCAGCTCAGCCCGCCCTAGGGGGAGGGGCTGGCATGGCATGTGGTGCTGCGGCTGGAACCGCGGTCCCTGAGAGGCGCTTTAGACAGCTGAGCTATCTTGCCAGCCTTATGTTTTAATTTTATAATGTTTCTAGGAGCATGAATTCAGCCTTTGAGTCTAATGTGTGCACATTTTAAAATGTCATTCATTCTTCTTTTTTAATTACAAGTGTATTATGGTATTATAAATACATGGATAAAATCAGTAGTATTGAATTGTACAGCAAAAAATTAATTGTACATTTCTCATCTTTTTTAAACACTTTTCTTTTTTATATATTTTAATAATTTTATTGAGAAAGAAGTAACAATGAAATTGTTTCAAAGCAGGTTAGTAGTAGTACAGTTACAATAATTAATACTGACTCAGATCTTTTGGTCTTTTTCTTTTCATATTAACAGCTGCTGGTGGCTGCACCTGTGTGTCCTGCCAGGGAGTGGGGGCTGTGGTGATGGCCTCTCCTATTAGCCTTCGCTTGCCTTCCCTGCTCAGCCTGCTTGGTCCTTCGTCACTGCTTACTTTGGTTGCAGGTGCACTTAAGGCTCTCATTCTCTCGCGACAGCTTCTTTTCCATTTCATTCTAGCACATCTCCCTGCAACTTTCCTCTTCTGAAGATTTCATTAATTTGACTGCTGAGCCCTTGATTCCTTTTATATATTGGTTTATCCTGTTTGTGATGAATCTTGTTATGTCATGGCCTTGTCTTTGAACAAACAAGGAACAAACATTCTGCTCTGTCCTTTATCTTAAGTAAGATTCTGCTAAGTCTATGTACCCTTTGGAAAATGAGTCATCCTACAGCTCTTCATTGATGCCACAAATGTCCTCATTATGTACAGCAACATGTTGAAAGTAGAGCTGGACACCTCCTTTTCCAGCTGCTCCTGTTCAGTATTTGAATAGTATGAGCAGGGAGCTATTTCTTTTCTCTTCCTTTTTGTCTCTGTTGCTGAGGATTAAACCCAGCATGGCATACATGCTAAGCACATGGGTTACTACTTAGCTACACTCACAGCTTAATTGACTATTGTAATCAAGCTTAGTGATGAGTATTTTATTGTAGGAGGAATGATTGTGTAAAATACAATTAATGTGGAAATATCATACATTTCCATCATTGAAAACAATGACCTAATTTAGGTGAAAATATAAGGAGCACATTGCATAGACAGAGGAACTATTCAAGATTTAGAAATAGAATCTGTAGTGATGAGAATCACAGCAGATCTCCAAGGTTCAAAAAGTAATTAGTTAAATGCATAGCTCATTGGCTGAGTCACATTTTATTGACTATGGCAAGGATTAAAGGATTTGATAGAGTCAATAGATTTATTCTTTTGACTACATTGATGGCTGTGTTGGAAATAATAGATATGATATTAATGTTACTAGTGATGACAATTAATGATTTGGGGGGCACTTGAAGCATCAGCTGCTTTTGCATTGCTGGGACAAAACACCGGATACCAATAATGTATAGAAGAGAGGTTTATATTGAGTCACAGTTTTAGTGCTTTAAGCCCATGCTTGATTTGTTCCAAGGGAGAGGTAGCAGGCTCAGTGCCTGCCAGCATGGGAACAGAAAGAGAAGGGAGGAGAAGGGCAAAAGAATACCACCTTGCAGGGACGGGCCTGTCCCTGTTCACTGTCCTGTCTCCTGATAGCAGTTCAGCTATGGACTAAGTGCTGCCATGATCCACCTCTGATCACATGAAACTTTTGAGGCACATTTTAGAACTAAATGATGACATCTTCATGCAAGACATTGTTCCAAGTTCCATCAATTTTCATCCAGCCCTATGAAGTAGATACTATTAATTCATTTCACAAAATTAAGAAACGGGCTTTAAAAAGACGAAGCTATCAGCCCAAGGATATTAAAAGGAGCTTGAGGTGACACTTTTTGTTACCTATTGCCAAAAACAAATGAAGGCCTGGCCAGATAGCTCAGCAGATAAAAGCACCTGCTTAGGCAGATGCAGGGTCCGAGGTTTGATTCCCAGAAGGCTCTGTCAGCCCCACCCTCACAGCACTCTGAGAGGGCAATTGAGACTGGGCTTGGTGGCAGGCACCTGTAACCCCAACTCTTGGGAGACTGAAGAAAAAACCAGAAGAATCACTACAAGTCTGATCTGTGTAGTGAGATCCTGTAGACTCTGTACTCAACACATTAAGATAAGCAAATTAAAAATAACCTTTTAATTAAGTATTATAAAGTATAAAGAGTAAAAATGAGCATTTTTTGTCAATCTGTTACTCAAAGTAAGAAAAAATCACATCACTTTTAATGTGCCTTGGGAATGCATCTCATTGTCGCCCCCTGTCTGTGTGTCCTGGTAGGTAAATGCTTTTCTTGATTCCTTGGTCTTAATTCTCTTGCATTTTTAAAAATAATTTTATTGAGAAACAAATAGCAACGAGACAGTTTCACAACCGATTAGTAAGACAGTTTCAATAATTAATGTATTGCATATTGTTGTCTTCACGGTTATTCATTGCATAAGATGCAGACATGATATCCTGTCCACAAACACTATTAAAACGAATCTTTCTATTCACTGAGTTAAGGGAATGTAGCTGTATATTTATTCTATTTTGAATATACACATACAAAATTGTTGTTCATTTGTATCCCCTTTTTTGTTTAGTTTTTTCAGAGAAGGGTATTCCATTGTCATTTATGTGAATTCAGCAAAATATTCCAATATAGTCCAGTAGTCTATAATAGCAGAGGGTTTTCTGCAAGACTGGCAATTTTGTTTGTAGTCATATCTATACTTTTCTGTAGCTCAGGGACAGCTTTACTTCATGTACCTGAAGTTAGCCATTGTGTTCATTTTGTGTCTTATTTTTTCACTCAACTTCATCTTCTTTAGATCCATCCATTGTGCTGCACATAGCTGTGGTTCCCTTATTTTTGTTGCTAAATAATATTCTATGAGTATGTCATGATTTATCAGTTCTGCTCTTGAATTAATTTGACCATCACACGAATGGCAAATGAATAGTCCTGTGAAAGTTTCTTTAAAATGTGAACCCAGGAGTTGAATTATTAGCTTAAAGTGTTTGCACATATTTATATCCACCTACATAATACCAACTTGTTTTATGTTCCCCAAATGTTATGGCTTTTTAAATTGCCTTCCTTGTGAAGGGTTGCCATTTTTCTTTTAAGAGAGTATGCTTGTTTCTCGGGTAATTTTGCATATATATTTTACTAATTTTTTATGATGATTTTTTAATATATAAGAATATTGTGTGCTAGCTTGTGACCTGAGTAATCATTTTTTTTAGTAGTCAGTTTTTATATGTCTTTATAAGTAGAGAAAGTTTAAATTTTGATATAATTATGTCAACATTTTTGTTTATAATTGGGCTTTTTTACATTTAGCAAATTATTTCTACCTTAGGGTATTAAAGATAGTATTTGTTCTTGTCTTTTAAAATTTTAAAGTTTTATCTTGACATTGATATGTGTGCACTTGCATGTGTGCTCATATCAGTGGGAATTTAATCTGATTTTTATCCCTGTTCTGGTGTAAATCTCTTCACTGAGAATTCCATTCTTGTTCTGATGACCTTCAGTTGAGGTGTGTATAAATCAAACTTTAATATCGTTTGATTATTTGGTTCTACGTACTGCTCATTTTTTGATTGTTTAACCCTTCTCCACACCAATTCAAACTATGTGTTGCTATTCTTAGTACCTTATTGTGGTTTAAACATTGAAGTCTGAATATATATCAAAATCAGCCTCATCCACTGATTTTCCTTTTCTTTGGGAGTACCATGGCTGTTCTCGATCAGTTTAGGAGTGTCATATCTATCACTGGTTATTTGTCTTTTTAATAGACACTTTTCACATTGGGATGTGTGAGATATACAGGTTGGTAAATAGAGAAATATTTAAATGGTTAGAAACATATGTAGATTCAAACAGCTACCACCACCTTGAAAAACAATCCATTTATCCTTTGGTGTATTAGTTCATTTAAATTGTGACCCTGAAGTTAAGAGACTTTTGGAGAGATCATTAAATCCCCTCAGCTCTATACTCATCCATTTCCTAATCTGCTGATGTCACTCCCAGCTGAGTGTGCTGTTAGGGTGTGTGGCCCAGCTAGAAAAGGGAGGGTATGTGTGCACTTGGAGAGTATGTGTCTCCCAGGTGAGCAGCTGTGCTCCACCACACCCTTCCTCCATGAGGTTCTAGTCTTGGAGGCAGCTCAGCATGGGCTGAATCCTCAAACTGTGAGCACAACCTTGCAAGCTGTTGGTCCCAGCAAAAGGAAAGCTGAGCAATACATGACAACATGAGGAAGAAGACTAGGGAATAGACAGCATTTTTATGGTTCAATCTATCTTGAATTATACTTGTACAGATTTTTGGTGGGAATGCAAACTAGTACAACCATAAGTATGGTGACTCCTCAAAACTAAAAATAAAAATTCCTGTTCTGGACATCTACCCAAATATATTAATGCCATCATACTATAGTGTTAGATGCGTATCTGTGTTTATGACACCACAACTCATAATAGCAAACTCTTGGAAGTGGCCTAACACTCGTGAGCAAATGAATGGATAAAGAACATACTGTCTCAACAAAGAGCAGTATGCTGTAAAGAAAGATAAAACTTTGTAGGAGAAGGGAAGCATCTTGAGGTCACAAAACACTGTGTTAAAGAGGGATAAACTTGAGTCATTTGTAGAAAACTAGATACACCCTGAAACAATAATGTTCAGGGAAATAAACCAGATGGAAGCTTAAGCATCACATGCTTTCTTTTATGTGAGAAACTCAATATACACAAAGTAGCGAGACAAAAGATAACAGGACACAAAGTGGTAAATCATGTGCAAATGAGAAGGGAACAAAAAGCTGGTGGTAGGAGAGAGTGCAAAGAATCAAGTCGTGTTTCATTAGGCGAAGTGCAGGGACTGGGGTTCAATCCCTGGCTCCACACTCCATGCTGGCCCCACCCTCAGGGTGTGCTGAGATGGCAACTGAGCCTGGGCAAGGTGGCCCAACTTTTGGGAGGCTGAAAACAGGAGGATCACTACAAGTTCCGATCTGTTTGGGACACCTTCTAGGCCTTGTACTAAATACATAAAAAAAAAAAAAAAAAAAAAAAAAAAAAAAAAAAAAAAGCTGCATTAGGTACAGATCCCTCCTTCCCATAATGAAAGTAATATTATGTACTGTAAAAATGTAAATAATAAAAGAATATTCTATATAAAGGAGTAACAACCAGTTCTAATTGTATAAAAACTTTATCAGTTGCTTTCACATACATTTAGCTTCAAAGATGGGGTGTGAAACAATGACTTTGTGAAAAGGAAACAGACTTAAATCCTGTAGTACACTGATCAACACTACATGCATAGTACAGGGACTTACTGGTTTTATCACCAAACCTTAATTTTAAAGCATTTAAAACTTCATTTGAGAAAGACACGACTATAAAGGTTTGTTCCATAGTGCTGCTGTATAAGGGTTTTTATTTCATTTTCATGGAATTTCAGCAATTCAGCAAATATCTTCTATGGGCAATTTTCCAGGAGAAGAATTGGTTTCATACCAGAGGGCTAGAAATTAAAATAGCAGCAATTAAAATGGGGATTTTTGTCTACAGCATGAACACACTGTCTAACGCTCAGATTTCAAAATGAATTTTACCAAAAATGTGTGTAGGAGTCTTACAAGGGGGAAACAGATGGAGGACAAATTAGAAGAGAACGTCCCTACCATGTGGCCCGTCAACCTCGAGGTTTCTTTCTTTTTTTTTTGTGGAATTGGGGATTGAACTCAGGCCCTTGCTCTTGCCAGGCAAGCACTTATTCTACTGAACCATCTTCCCAGCCCCTAACCTCAAGGTTTCAAACCAGTCAAAAGCACTCCCTGCCCTAACACAGCTTTTGATTCTTCTTGATGATTAGCCACTAATTCTGTAACTATTTCAACATCTTATTAACATCTTGTTACACAAGAGCTCTCTAACATCTTAGCTCCCTCTGCTTCTGCCCCAGGGATTAACAACAGTTTTTTCAGTTTTTTGTTTTTCTTTTTGTCATTTTTTTTCAGAAATAATTATTCCAGAAGCATAATCCTCCAGGAAAGTCTGGCCTTTATGACTCAGCTTTGCAATTTACCTATCCACTATGACTATCTAAACCTGCACCATCAACTGATCTTCTGAAATATCATTTGCCAGTCCAAACATTTTAAAATGTAATTGCTAGCCATTTATACTTCTGAGAAGTATATATTTCTCCATTAGTTCCTCTATTTTAGGTGTTCTAATATTTTCCTTTTTTTTTTCTGTATTTTAGGGAAGGGTCCACAGGGTGTTCAGGGTCTCACTGCTAGATCAGACTTTTACTGATCCACCTGTTTACAGCCTCCCAGGAGCTGGGATTACAGGCATGCACCACCACACCCAGTCTCAACTGCCATCTCAGCATGCCCAGGGGCCAGGCCAGAACGGAAGGCCCAGGGACTGAACCCCTGGTCCCTGCGCCTGCTTGCAAGTTCTTTAATCCACTGAGCTATTTGGCTGGCTAGGTATTCTAAGTTTTGGAGTTATTTATATATCCTAGACATTAATCCATTGTCCAAGGCATGGTAGAGAAATAGTTTTCTTCATAATGGTTACATCTCTATTCTGTTAATTTGTGGTACAGAAGCTTTTAAATTTTATATGATACCCTTTATTGATTCTTGGTGTTATATCTTATGCCACTGGGTTTCTGTTCAGAAAGTTCTTGCCTATATCTATGACTTCAAGAGTTTTAGGCATTTTATCATCCAGCAGGTTGTTTCTGTTTTACATTTAAATTGTCAATTCATTTTGACATTCATATAGTACATGATGAGAGATATGGGTTTAGACATAATCTTTTGAATGTGAATAGCCAGTTTTCCCAGCATCACTTCCTGGAGGGACTCTTTCCTCCTGCATTTGCCCTTTATCAAATGTCAGATGGCCAAATATGTCTGGGGGTAGTTTCTTTGTTCTCTGTCCTGTTCCACCAATACATATATCTGTTTTTGTGTGAATACAATAGTATGTTTTATAAAATTACTACATGTTTATAATATAAGTTGAAATGCAGTGTCTTCTTCATTGCCCTTGAAAAAGTTTTTGCTAATGTGAATCTCTTCTGGTTCCTCCAGGGACAGCACGGCATGTGGTACTGGGGATCGAACTCAGGTCCTTGTATTTTCCAGGCAGGCACTTAGACTGCTGAGCCCTCTCCCTATATGTATTAGTTTTTTATTTATTTCTCTTGTCTAGTTTCTTTGACTAATGCCTCAAATCCTTGTTTTTCTTTCTTTCTTTCTTTTTTGCATAACTGGGGATTGAACTCAAACCCTTGTGCTTGCCAGGGAAGCGCTTATTCTACTGAGCCATCTCCCCAGCCTCTCAAGTCCTTGTTTTGTTCTTCACATTAGAGGGAAAGCTTTTAACTTTGCCCACTTTGATATGATATTGGCAATAGGTTTGTTATAAATAATTTAAAAAAATATATTTATTTTTTATTTGTTACAGTGTCTCACTACACCCAGCTCAGACTCAGAGTGATCCTCCTGTCTCAGCCTCCCTAGCAGCACTTGGATTACAGGCATGAGCCACCACACCCAGTTTCAGTGGCTGGTGTGGTGCATTTGGGCTCTGGGGTAGGAATGGCATGTGGTACTCGGGATCGAGCCTGAGTCCTTGTGCTTGACAGGCAGGTTCTTAGGCTGATGAGCTATCTCCCCAGGCCAGAAATATACATTTTGATTGTCACTTTTTCATTTCTAATTCATTGGTGTAGGTTTTTTTCTTTCTTTCTTTTGGTAAGTTTGTCTAAGGGTTAACCTATTTTTTTTCAATAACTAGTTCTTGATTCATTGATGATTAATAGTTTCTGTCTCAAACTTTGTTAATTTCCACTCTAATCTTTTTGCTTTTCTTTTTTGGAGTGGAATTCATCTGGCCTGCTCTTCTCTTTTATAATACCTTGAGGCACATCATTAGCTTATTTATTGGATCTCATTCTTTTTCTTTAATGGGAACATTCCTAGCCATATATTTATTTCTCAGGACTGCTTTAATTGTGTCTTGGTATGTTATGTTTAATAGGTTTTGGTATATTTTACTGGTTCTGTTATTTGATTGTCAAAATTATGTAATTTCTTATTTGAGTTCTTGCCTGACTAATTAAGCATTCATATTTAATGTTTAATCAGACATATTTAATATTCAGGTGTCTATAATTTCTGTAGTTTCTTTTGCAGTGAATTTCTAGTTTCAGTGCCGTATGATATGAATTTATACACGAATTGATTTCTTTTCTCTTTGTATTTATTTAAGCAAGTTTTGTAGTCTGCTTTGTGGGCTACCTTGCAGGAAGTTCTCTGTGTTGATGAGAAGGACACGTTTTTGTTATAGTAAGACTGTACATATTGTTTGATAAGTCCATTTGTCCAAAGATGTGGCTCACCACTGATTTTTTCAGTAAAATTTTTGTTTAATCTATTTGTGAAGGTATAGTATTAAACTCCTTTATTTTCATTTTGCTGCTTATTATTTGATTTTTTTTCTATTTAGTACAGAATTTATAGGGTCTCACTACACAGATCGGGCTCATAGTGATCCCTCCTATTTTCAGCCTCCAAAGGGCTGGGATTACAAGTACACATTGCCACGCCCAGTCTGTCTCCATCTTAGTGCACCCTGGTGGGGGGTGGCAGGGCAAACTGGGGGTTAAACTCCAGTTGTTGCAACTGCCTAAGCAGGTGCTTTAATCCGCTGAGCTATCTGGCTGGCCCATTATTTGATTTTTTATGTTAAGTAATATATCTTGAAATTAGGTGCACTGATGTTTGGTGTGCATATATCAACAAGTGTTATTTCTTCCTGCATAATTATTGCTTTAAGGAGCATGTCATGATTAATTTTGCTTCTTTGAATTGGTTTTGGTAAACTCATATGTGGAATATTATTTTCTATCCTTTAAGCTTTTTTAGTTGTGTATTTATTTTTGAATTAGACAAGCCCCTTGAATTCAGTTGCCCACTGACATTTGCTTTTGATCCAGTCTACCAAACTTTATATTTTGATTGGGGAGTTATTTGCATTGAGAGTTTCTATTGCAATTTATTTACTTACTCTTGTCATTGTGTACCTTTTCTGTTATCTCCTTTAATTTTCTCACTTTGATGTATTCATTTCTTTCAACTTTTTGTCTTTGTATTTGTGTAGGATATTCTTCAGTACGTTTTAGAATGCAATATTTTATTTTATTTGCTCTGCTTTCTAATTTATCACTAATTCTAATCAATCTTAGATTCATTTTCCTTGAATCATCAAGTAGCTGTTAGATCCATTTTTATGCTCAATTATTGTTCTTAAAGCATCTCTGAATACTTTATTTCTGACAGGAGCCCTGTCTTCTAGTCCTGACATTTGCTGCTCACACTGATTGCTTCTGCTCTCCATACTTTCAATACAAGCTTTAATCTCCTGGATTTCAATTTGGAACGTCTTCATGGACTCTTAATTCTTTGCTGAACTGGTCATTCTTCTTCTTCTTTTTTTTTTTTTTTTTGTATAATTTAGTTTACCTCAGCTAGCTTATTGTCGTATGCAAGTTCACTGGTCATTTTGCTTATTACATTCATGTTATGCTTAGCTACATCAACTTTGAGCTTGTGAGTACCTTACTGATCTGTTTTGAATATCATCAGCTATCCTTTCATATAATTTCCTTATATGGATTTTGATTTCTTCTCTATCAGTGTTCCATTTATCAGTTCTGATGGTATTGGGAGCTTTTAGAGTCATTTTTTATATTATTTATCCATATTTCTCTCTCTCCCTCTTCCTCTCCCATGTCTGTGTCCCTGTCCCTGTCCCTTTCTCTGCCTCTATCATCTATCTATCTATCTATCTATCTATTTATCTATCTATCTATCTATCTATCTATCTCTGTTGTCAGGTTTAGGATAAATTATTCTGGAAAGCCTTCGTTCATTTTGCTGTCTGCCTTCCTGTGACACACACTGTGTATATCTCTGTAGAGGCCTTTGTCTCTCTCCTGAGATCTCACCACCTTATTAATTTGAAGGGAGACTGTAGTGTAATCGTCCCAGCACCACATTCTTTGGAAATGAGCTGCCATATTGTTAATGACACAAGACATACTAGATGTAGCGTGTAGTAAAATTTGTTTAATAGCAATAGCTGTATTACCCAGGAACTAAAAACAAGATCTATAATAATAGAGTGAAAGACAAGCTAACTATTGATATGGAGTGAGCACCAAAAATGTTATAATTAAAATAGATAAGATCTATCATCATAATATTTACAGAAAGACAAAACAGATACTGGTCTGTCTACCAAATGCAACAGCTGCACTCTTACTAATAATATGAATAAATTAATGAGTAATAGCATAAAGTCAATTAAATACTTGAGAGTAATAAGGCTTCATAGTAACACTAGTGAAGATGAAGGATGTGAGGAAAGCAAACGTGAAAGTAAGAAAGTTTGACTACTAAAGAAAGGATGAGAAAGACAGAAAAATGCAATCAAGGATTTATGAAGGAGTAAAATAAAGTTGATAATTTGGTAAGGGTTACAGAAAAGAACCAACAAGTAAAACAAGAAAAAACAGAGATTGGATAAAAGAAATAAAAAGAAAAGAAAGGATAAAAAGAAAAACACTCAAAGCCCCAAGCCAGTGAAGGACTAGAGAAAGGAGCCCCAAAACTCCACGACTGCTTTCATCCCATGATGCAGAATCCACTAGACATGGAAACAGGACAGGGAATCACTACTGAATCATGTGCCTTTCGAGTCACTACTTCCTCCATCTAGCTTTGTGGCCTATAGCTTTGTGACATGTTGCCACTTTTGAGTCCCATCTGACCCTGTAGCCCAGGCTGTGGCAAGTATCTAAGCCAAAGTGCATCCCTGATCACTTTGGAAGATAAGGACAGCTTATCTGTCCTTAAAGTTTTACTCTGGATGTAGGCGACTGGGTGGGATGTGTGTTGCCAAGTAGTTGGGTAGAGTTAATGCCACTTATCCCTCTCTGAATACAATACATAACCATTCTTGCTTCTCACCAGTTCTCCCACATTCTCTAATTTCTAGTTTCTTTTTTATCCTTAGAGATCTACTTTTTTGTCCTTCATTAATTTGTTGTTTTACAAATTTTGGTTTCAGGTCCTGGAGAGGCTATATTTTGCTCCCAGTCTTTACTCCACCAGTTTTGGTTCTTCCCCTCACACCAAATATCCTTAAGTGCAGACAGGTTTGTGAGGGTTTTGTGCCTTGTTTCAGAGAGTTCGGTGACATACAGTGTGGATCATTAACTGCCCACTTGAAATTCTAGGATACATACTTCTTGTCACAGTTTTAAAGGGAAAAGAAGATAGGACACTCCTATTTCCTAGTTTTCTATATAAGTAAAACAAAACAAAACAAAACAAAATGGTCTCAATTTCATTAATAGTCTTTCCTTCATCAGAAGATTTACAGTTATATAATTAAAATATGAAAACAACTGTGAAGCTTGATATTCTATCAAAGCTGTTATATTTATGTGTGAGGGGTGGGGTAGGCTGCAGTGTTTTGTGTTCCTTTTCCCTATGTAAGCTCACTGGCTTTGAACAAAATCCATCTGTTGGAGCTCTGGATTCCTTTAATCTTAATGAACATTCAGCATTACCTAGTAGAAGATGCTGTGAAAACAAGGGAAAACCTCTATGGGAATCTAGAAATTCACATACTAGTCTCACATCTTAAAATGTCCATTTTTTACATATAGGAAATTTTTGCCTCATATTTTTTTTTCTAGTGTCAAGATCCATGAAAACTTAAAAGAAATTATATGTAAGAAATATTTTGAGATATTTGGAGTGGTAACAGCTTTAATAGTAATTTGCCAGAATCATGATTATATTCTCTGAGCATGGGTTAGGACTTTGGAGACTGCAAACATTAGTGACATCCATGATTGCTTCCTGAGCTGGCTGTAAGACTCCTTATGATAGCACGTGCTCCAGTCACTCTCTTCTGAACTCGAGCTTTCTCTACTCCACCTGAGATGCTCTATTCTCTCTACATGCCTTATTTGACCTCTCTCTCTGCCAACTGTGCTGATTTTGCTAGTTTCTCAAGAATATATTTTTTGATCAAGATCGCTACCAGTCTCCTGTTACCTATATTATAATTCTGTTACTATTGGTTTTTTAATGTGTCTGACACTAATATTTTAAAGGGCAATCACTAACCCATAAGTATTTTTTATCCTTTAAAGTATCCACTGAGTGCTTCCCAAGTTTGTATATAACTTTGTAACCGGGTCTTGTAATTCCCAACTGCAATATCATAAATTGTGGAAACTGTAATTACTCTATATCCTAAAATAATTTAGTACTATTATTTGGAATAGTAATTTAGTACTACCATTTGGAATAGAACCCTTATGTAGATACTCCAGTTTATTTTGTGCTACTATAAAGAATGTCCAAGACAGTTTATAAATGTATTATCATAATTCTAGAGAATAAGAAATCTTAATATCATGTTATTGGCATCTGATGAGGGCATCTTTTTGTGTCATTCTATGATGCATGATGAAAAGATGTGCTTGTGTGTGTGTGTGTGTGTATTGAGAAAGCGCAGGGGGGTGAGAGAGAGAGAGAGAGAGAGAGAGAGAGAGAGAGAGAGAGAGAGAGAGAGAGAGAGAGAGAGAGAGAGAGAGAGAGAATCTTTTTATGAGTACCCTACTCCCATGATAAGGACATTATTTGGCTCACAAGGACAAAGTCTTCATGACCCATCATCTCATTAACACTACCTCTTAGCACTTTTGCACTGGGGGTTAGATTTAACACACATGCTATTTGGGAGACATATTCAAAATATAGCAATAGCATTTCTAAAAGTCATGCTAAACTTAGCACTCATTTTAATAGATTTTATTTTTAGGCTTGTTGCTAGCTTATAGCTTAAAGAGAACAGAGTACAGAGTTCCTGTGAACTCCTGAACATGGTTTCTCTTATTTTAAATATTTGATATCATCAATGAATAGATACTAATGTAGTATTGTTCATCAAAGTTCACCATTTGTCTGTACTTTCTTCTTACCTTATGTCTTTATGCTTTGTTCAGGGTCCTGTCCAAGGTGCACTACATTTAGTTCTTCTATGTCCTTAGGTGTCTCTTGACTATGACAGTTTCTTCTTGTTTTTGATGACCTTGACAGTTTTGAGGATTATTGGTCTGGTATTTTATAGAACAACCTTCAATTTGGATTTGTCTGAAGTGCTTTTATGATTGATTTCACAGGAGTTATTTCTTTTGTGGGGGTACAGGGAATGTGAGAGGCATAAAATGACATTTTCATCACTCCATACTGAGAGTACATACTACCAACACGATTTGTCACTGTTGATGTTGACCTTCATCTCTGAGGTCCTTCTTGCCAGTTTCTTCATTGTGAAGTTACTTATTTTTCTCTTATCATTTTTATTCTGTTCCTTTGGACAGAAGTTACTGAGTTAACTCATACCAGCCAACAGTAATTTTTCAACACTTAAGTCATTCTCAGTACTAATTTATTGTTTAAATTGCCCTAGTTTGGGGCAGGGGAGCTCTGTAACTAGATTCTGATGTGCTTCTATCAATGTAGAACTTTCAATATTATTTTGATGTACTTCTATCAATGTAGAACTTTCAGTCTCCTTTTTGTGTGTGAAGAATTTATTTTTTCTGTTACAAGGTGCTTTAGAGTGTTCTTTATATTTCTCTTACAGTTATAGAATCTTTTCTCAGAAGAGTGCAGGTTCCTTCTATTAGAGAAGAACAGTAGTAAATGTTTGCTTATATTAAGGTATCAATTTGTTACCCCCTTTATCTGGTGCAAAGAAAGACGTTTCCATACTAGCCTGGGAGCGCACGCGCACGTCTGCATGCAAGCTCTTGGTGGAGATGTCGTGGCGGCTGCTGATGACGTCAGCGCTGATCGTCGCTGCCCAAATCTCCTGAGCCTCCCTTTACTGCTTTTCTGTGAATTCCCACTCTTTCAATGAGAATCCCAGCTCTCTCCCACCATTTGCTATGTTTTTACTTAATTATTCAATTCCAGGATGGTTCATTGCTGTTTAAGAATTATCAACTTGTTCTATGAGGAAAATTTTATGAGTATAGTGTTTCTATGTAGTTTCTTGTGGTTTTAGTCTTACAGTGTCTATTTAAAATCACTTAGGATAACTCTAGGCTAACCTATTTTAAAAATACGAACTTACTCTTTGTACTGTATTTTACACGGAACTGAAAACATATAATGACTTTAATATTTTATTATCATGGAGAATAGTTTAATACCGGTTTGCTGTTTGTATTTATCCTCTCTGCCATTTCCTTAACCCTAAGATGCCACTGATTTTAAAAATCTCTGTAGGTTTTCCTGATCCAGAATATCACATAATTGAAATGCTATACACAATAAGTAGCCTTTTCCCACTGTTCTTTCACTTACCTGCACTCACTCATACGTTTTAAGGCTTGATACCTTATTTCTTTTTGTCACTGAATAACATTCCTTTGTTGAATATACCACAGCTTATATGAGCTCAGACTATTGATTTCAGAGTTTCCTTTTTACCAAGTACATGTTTTTAATGCTATAAGTTTCTAGGTATGGCTTTTTCAGAATAATCAATAGCACATTCTTATGTAAATTCTTCTTTCCAGAGACTTCTCTCTAGATTTATGTGTTTAGAAGTCTACTGTTTAATATCCTTTTTTTTTCATTTTCTTTTTTACATTTCCTTTACTGAATCAAATTCCTTTTTGATCTTAGGACATAATCTGTGTTTTTTTTTTAAAAAATGTATTCAAGTCAATAATAAGTTTTATGGTCATGCAAAATTGAAAAGAATGTATATCTATTGTTGATTGAACTAGTCTATAAATATTCAAATCAAGTTTACTGACAGTATTAGGCACTTCAAGTATTTTTTATTGATCTTCTTTCCTCTGATTCTGTTAATTATTGAAGTGTCCTAAATTGTGTAGCTGTGGTAGTGGCTTCTATTTTTTTTCCTGTAGTTCTATCATTATTTGCTTCATGTTGTTAAATGTTTGTAAGCTTACTTGGTGGTGATTTTCTGTGTTTAACTGTCCTCTCAGATTTTGGGGTGGTGCTTTTCCCTATAACCTTAGTTCTCTGATTAGTCTCTAAAAAGCTGATAATTTTCAGTTTGTGCAGCTTTTTTTTTCTTGCTGTGAGCATAAGAATGATGACTACTAAGCATTTCACCTACTGGAGCTTAAGCTGAAAGTTCGCAACGTTTTATAGTGCGAACTTAAAATTTGTATAGTGTATTCATCTTGAAATAACAGTGTTACTGTCTTAAGCACCATCACCCGACTGAACAGCAGGACATCAGAACCCATCCCTCCCATTACTGGTGCCTATCTCCCAGCTCCTTCCCTCCTAGCCTCTGACAGTTACCGTTCCACGTGTTAATTTTATAAATTTAGCTTTCCTCTATTCTACATTTCAGTAAGATCCTATAGCATTTGTCATTTTGCCTAAGCGTCACATCACACCTGTTTAGGGATTCTGTCATTTGGAGATAAAGTAAAACCTTAAAAATGTCTTCTTCCAAAACAGCTTCTCTCTTGTTCTTCAGTTCATTGTGCAGATGTTACATGTCCTCACCATTCCACTCCTCCTCTCATCTTGCCCTGTATGCCCTGTTGGGCCACCTGATCCTTACCCAGGAAGTGCTGAGCCCACCTCAGCACTTGGTTTAAAAACAGAGGTGGGGAAGATTCAGAGGAGGCAGGTACTGTGCTAGATGAAGTGTCATTGTACTCTCTCATCTGCCTATTGCCTATTTCTGTCATTTTTATGTTTTGCAGAATACACAGTGGAATCTAAATTTCTGTTTATCATAATCCCAATGTAGCGAAATGTGGTATTTAAAAAAATTAATCTTGCACAAGAGACACATAAAAGTGAAACTAAAAACTAAAAGCTAAGAAGAGAAGAAAGGAAGCCAGGTCAATAAAAGTGTCTGTGTACGCTGCTTTGGTGCTTCCCATCACATAAATGCTGCCAGTATGAAAGGTAGCCAATTTAATTTAAAATAACGTTACTTTAAAAAAGATTAGCAAGATGAGAGGAAAGAATAAGCCATTTTAGCTGAACCAGTGACCGGCAAATAAAATAGTGGCAATTGAATTTTTATTGGCAAATGCTTGTTTTCTTATGGAACGTACATTTTCATTTATTTTACTGTGATATTCAATAAACTTACCATTGTCATGAAAATGTTACAGACCTTATGTGAAGACTTATATCTTAATTTATAAACATTCAGTTTCTAATTTTTTTAATCTTTGCTTTTGCTGAACTTCTGCGAGTTCACTACATCACAGATAGGAAATGTTCATCAACTGCAGCCATGACAATAGCCTTCACATTTGCAGCTTATCTGGGCCAGGAATGGCCTGAATGGTTCTGATGATGGGAAATCAGCATCTCCTCAGATGAGCCATTGTGTACTGAGTGACCCTGGTGGCTGTACAGTTCTTTCATTGAGTAACTAAAAGTTGTCCTCTGATTTCTGCCTCTAAGGAATAAATATCTGTCTTCAGCAGTACAGCCTGTGAGTAGGGAACAGGATCAGCACTCGGAAGATGGATTAACCTGAGGGCACCCGCTTGGGAAGGAAGGACAGAGTGCACATCCCCTTATGTTTAGAGGGAGAAGCCCCCAGTTGTCCCTCTAGGATGGCAGACATGTCTCACTTGAGTCCCACTTTATAACAAGTAAACATGCTAACGTGCAGTCCCACCACTGGATGGTTGAAATCTAGCTAGTTTAAAGGCCATTTAGGAGAAGCATGCAAGCAATGGTAGTCTGCACTGTTGTAGCACTTTTGTAGCTCAGAGATTCAGTGAGCATTATGAAATTGATTTTTCTAAACCTCCAAGGCCTTGAGATAAATGAGCTCACAGACATTTTCTATATTCTCATTAATTTTATATTCACAACCAGTGAAGAAATAATCACACCGCTTGTGACACCTTTATGAGAAGTGCGTTAAGATCAGATGCAGTCCAGACAGAATTGAATTTTGGATTAAATTGAAGTTCTTTTCCTGGAGTTTATTAATGCCTTAATTACTTAGTGCTAAATGTATGTGTCCTCTGCATGTATCTTGTTGAACAAAACTATACTTTTCTGTCCTGTTTTGGTCACCATTTTATACAGTAAATCTTACTGAGTATATCCCTGAAAATTCATATGAATCCATTCCTTTCTCTAAGTTTCCTCTTGCATGCACCTTTCATTGCTACCACTCTTCAGAAATCGTGGTGAAAGTCAGACGAGAAACTTTCTCTGCTTTAATCCTGTATGAAGACACAGAGTCCTAGCTTAATAGAATTGGCATTAATCAATTAAAAATAATATTTCCTTTAAAGAAAAGATGTAGTTTTATGGAAAGTGATCCTGAATTTATTTAAGGTACCACTGTGGTACCAGAAGTTGCTCCAGTCTGTTTTAGCTGAGAATATAGAAAGAATATGAATTATTTAATAAATACGAATTCTTTTGTCTTGATTTCCCCTCTGAGCTTTGAATATTTCTTCTTGGGCATAATGTAAGTGTATTTTCTGGCTCAGTACCCACTAAGTTTAGTTTTTTTATTCCCCTTTACTGGTCTTTGTGCTTGTTGCCACTGTAACCCTAATGAGTGGTTTTAACTATTTCCTTTTGACTGTGTTTCAGTTGTACTGCCTTCCTTCTCTCAAGGCTTTCTCCTATTTGGCAATTTTTGTTTTATTATAAACAAAGGTCTAGTTTTCTTCTCTTTAAAAGACAAATGCAGGTTCCTAATCTCCTAGATGGATCATAGACCCTGTTTCTTGGTTTATCATTTATTCTCTGAATGTGGAGAAAAGAGATGTTGCATCTGTATTAAAATCCATGGTACTACATATTGATGCAAAGTGAGAAATAATAATAGTGCCCAGACTCTATGGAAAGAATGGAAGGAAGTGTTTTTTTTTTATGGATTAGAAAGTATATGTGCCAGGAGTTCATCTGTGTCTATTTTCATAATATTCTTTGGTCTGTACCCTTTTGGATGTCATAGATTCACATATATTCCAAATTATATGCAGGCTATATTTTGAATATTTCCTGATAAATGATCATTAGGGATCTTCATGATATTAAGACAGTGTTATGGATGGTGTTTAGGGTCCTATGATAGCCAGTAAAATATATTCAATTTATTATAATTATTATTTTTTTTTTTTAGCAGAACCAGGGATTGAACTCAGACACTTGTGTTTGCCAGGGAAGCGCTTATTACACTGAGCCATCTCTGTGGCTCCTATTATAATTAGTTTAATATATAATTTAAACAGTTTTATTATTTACAACTGGTATTTTAAAATTTTTCCCAGGGAAAAAAGAAACCCACATTTTATGGACCTCAGAATGCCAAGAGACTTTGGGTTGTGACTTGTCAGTGATTCTGTTGGAAAGGACTGTCACAGTGGGTCACCTAAATATCAGAGCCTCAATCATCTAGTGATGGGTGTGGAAAATTCCCTTCATTATTTACATAAAATTTATGGTGGTGATTCAGAGTACACTCTAGCAGAAAAATCAGTTCTTTTACTCATGGGATACGGAAATGTAAAATTCTGAATTTAGACTTGGAGTTGTGTGTTTGCACAACTATGAACCAGTCTCACTTTGCCGTAACAAAATTTTACATAATTGAAAGTTAAGGAAGTAGCAGCAAAGTATAAAAGCAGTGATTCCATTAAAGAAAGAAAAGGAGAAAACAAAATGTAACCCTTACCTGAAAGGCAAACTATGTGGAATTCTTTCTAATCTAGTGATTCTCAGTAAGGTACTGATGTAGAGCTGTGTGCTTGCTTGTTCGAATCACCAAGAATCTTTTACAGTCTACTCACCTGCTTTAATTCTTAGAATCCTCCTTGCAGCTCCCAAGACACACCCAGGTGTCGATCTACTGTGGTGAATCATTGATTTGGATTTTTCAGGTTGCTCACTTGTATTTGACGGGAGAAATTCTGTAATGATGGGTTTATAGGAATAGAGTTTTAAGGCAACAAATACATTCTGGGAAGCCTTGAAATCTTACACTGCTGATATAAACTTGTATGTTACTTGCTGCATTTTTGAAATAGAAATCTGAAATAAGATCTGGAAGCAAGTTAACAAGTCTTAAGAGAAATGATTGTTATTGGCTTTACCTATAACTAATGTGTTTTTATATTGGCTGTGTATGGGGGGGTGAATGAAAAATGTTGTCTTTATTTAAGTCTGATGCTTCGATAATAAGTAGACCAAAAGAAAAATAAAAGAGCAAACGTTTATTGAGCAGCTACACTAGGGCAAGGACTTTCACATTTATCATCACCTTTTTTTTTAACATAATTTTATTGAGAAATAAATAACAATGAGACAGTTTCAAATCTGATTAGTAGGACAGTTTCAATAATTAATATATTGCATATTGTTGTCTTAGTGGTTATTCATAGTACAAGATGCAGACATGATATCCTGTCCACAGACACTATTAGAACAAATCTTTCTATTCATTGAATGAAGATAATGTTGCTGTATATTTGCCCTAAGCATTTTGAATATCCAGACACAAAATGGTTGTTCATTTGTATCTCCTTCTTTAGTTTAGTTTTGCCAGAGATAGTTATTCCATTGTCATTTAAATATTATAGGTGCGTGAGTTTAGTAAAATATTCCAATATAATCCAGTAGTCCATAATAGTAGTGAGTTTTCTGTAGGACTGGCAATGTCAGAAGCTGTTGACTTGAGCTTTTTACAGCTCGGTATATTAATATAGTTTTACCTTTTACACCTCATTTTTATACTTTTCTGTTGGATGATTAAGACAAAGATAAAGCAAGACCTATATAACAAAAAATGTAACTTTTGTATCTGATATGATCAGTCAAATCCTCTCAGGATTTATACTGAAACCCTGTACCACATTTTGTAGATCTTTTGTCAGTGTCAGCCATGTGGATGAGTTACAGCCATTGCTTGACTAATTTGCTTTCTGTGAAAGCCTGAGAGAATGTTTTCTCTCCATGTGAATCTCCTTAGGCATACTCTACGTCATTGATCACTTTCCTCTGTAGCCCCATAATCTCTTTGATCAGAAAATTTTGGACAAAACTGTGTTACAGAGTTACAGTACAGGTTCTCCTATGCCCTGAGTCTTCACTGACCTTGAAAGGCTAGCACCAAATTGTTTGCTGTCCTTGCAGCCCTTCTTTTTCTCTAATTTTTGATCTGCAAACTTAGGCTGTTAACCCTCCAGAAGAAAAGGTTATTATTATTACATGACATAAGCAGTTGATCTTAACCTCACTATCTGACTGAATATCAAACATCTTGGACCTAACATGGAATATGTATTTTCTATCAAGTATTGATTAAGTCCCTATGCCTTTTTCTAACATAATTTTATTGAGAAAGAAATAGCAATGAGACTGTTTCAAAACTGATTAATAGGACAGTTTCAATAATTAATATGTTACATACTGCTGTCTTAGTGGTTATTATGAAGAAAATATTAAAAATATTAAAAAATAAGAATAAACAATTTCATATTTTTACACCAAAGATTAGAAATCTAACCATATACAGCACTGTACTAGAACAGTCCTGTGACATTTTTTTCTTGTCTCTTGTTTTCATTTATTCCCTTTTTCTTAAAGAAAAATTTATTTGAGAGATAGTATAGCAGTAATTAGTATTCAGGACAAGCAGTATTTATTTAGAAGATCAGAATGACAGGTTTTCCAAGCATGACCCTACTATTACAAATTGCTATCTTCAATGCAGTTGTTTAGTTAACAGGTACCAGCACATATAGTTACTCAGGGTAAAAATCCTACCAATTAGCTGCTAGTTTCAAAAACCTCCTGAAGATTCTCAGGATGACTGCCTTACCCATCTTGTGCATATAAATGTATGGATTTTCCCCTGTCATGTTTCTTAGCTTTTCTCCTTGCCCTTTCTTCATTGTTTAACCTTAAGTTCTCACTTTCCTTTTAATTTTTTTATACCTTTCTATTTTTATTTCTTCTTTGGAGTTCTTATACTAGGGTGGGTCTAGTTTATTTCACTTATGAGTATATCTTCAAGTGACATCCACTTCAATATAAAAGCTTTGAGTTTGTTATTCTTTATAGCTGAGTAATAGTCCATTATATAAAAATATAACATATTTTTCATTCATTCCTCAGAGGATGGGCATCTTGATTGTTTCCAAGATTTGGCTATCACAAATTGTGCTTCTATAAACATAGGTACTCATATATCACTATGATACGACATTTTAAGTTCCTCTGGGAAAATTCCCAGTAGGGGAATAGCTGGTTTGAATGGGATTTCCAGTCCTAGGTTTTAAGGAGACTCCATACTGATTTCCATAATGGTTGCACCAGTCTGCATTCCCACCAGCAGTGGAGAAGGGTTCATTTTATCCACAGGCTTTCCAACATTTGTTGTTGGTTGATTTCTTTATGAGAGCCATTCTTTCTGGAGTGAGATGATATCTCAGTGTTGTTTTAATTTGCATGTTGTGGATGGCTAGCGATGTGGAGCATTTTTTCATATATTTATTTGCTTCTTTAATTTCATCCTCTGAGAAGCATGTGTTCATCTCAGATGCCCATTTCTGGATTTAATCTTTAAAATTTAGGGTCCTAATGGTTCTTAGTTCTTTATAAATTCTAGAGAGCACACCTTTGTCTGACTGCTTATTAGTCAAGATTTTTTCCAAATTTATGGGTTGTCTTTTCACTTTGTTGGTAATTTCTTTTTTTTCCTTTCAACATACTTTATTAAGACAATTCTCATGGACTAGAGGATATCTTGTTTACCAGGGACAAGGCACAGTATAAGTACATTTTTACAGCAGGTAAATGGCAAGAAAGACGCAGACACCATGACTGACAAATTCCAGAGCTACTGGTTTCTAGTGCTGTACCTGCAAATTGCAGTTTTTTAGTACTCAAAACTCTAAGAATACCAGATACAGTAATTCCTACATGATCTCAACCAGCACGCTGTATTTCATTCCTGTGTTCACTGATATACTGATTCAGCTCATCAAAGAGGCCTCCTTGACAACTAAACATTAAGATTAAACATATAATACCTTTTTTTGAGACAAAATTCTTAATATCAAAGCAGAATAGAATATCAATGTTAACGGGTGCAAACCAATAATTTCCTTTTTGTTTCAAATAATTTCAAATGTTCAACGATACTTTAAAGACTTTTCTGTACAGGCAACATACAAAAATCTGTTTTATTTTAGGAGAGAAATGTATGAACAGTACCCTTGATTATACTCTGGCAAATATGGCAATTTCTTAGAGAAGGGACACATTTTGACATGTAAAATCTTTGCTATAAGAGGAGGTCCCATTTGTTAATTCTTTCAGGTATTACCTGTGTGATTTGATCTTTGTACATGAACTTTTTGCCTATTCCTATGTTTTCAAGAATTCCTCTGACTTTCTCTTCCAGAAGATTAAGTGTTTCCTGTTTTAGTGTTTAGATATTTAATCCAGTTTGACTTATCATTGCCTTTAAAATGTGCATCAAATCCCTAAAAGTTTCAGTGTACCATTTTTTACCTTGAGGTTCAGTTTAAATAACCTGCTCAAGGCATATGTAGTAATAATGGCAAGATCCAGACTTATGAGGAAGTCTGAGAAGGATGGGGTAGTATGGGGGCAATAGCTAGGACAGCTGCACTTGTGTCACACATGGTATGTGATTGGGGTCAGTGTCGCCTTATAACCCATGTGTGAAGGGTGCAGTGTCCATGGGAGAAATGAAGTCCAGAGGGAGATCTTCTGGTCTTTTGGGTGTGTCCTACAGGGGATCCCAGCCCTTCTTTTTCCTTTCTTACTTCCTGCCACATAGCAAGCAGCTTCTCCTCCCACCTGTTCCCACTGTGACAGGCTGCCTTGCCACAGGACCTAAAACAACAGGCTCACACAACTATGAACTGAAGTCTCTGAAACTTTGAACCAAAACAAATTTTCTCACTTTATACATTTATTATCCCCATACTTTGTAAAACTGGATAATTTAGTCCATTTAATGTTCTGCTGTTACAGTCTTGTAATTCTTAAAGTTTTTAAAATAGCGATACCAAATTTTTGCTTCATAATGGGCATTAAAGTTATGTAGCTGTTCCTGCTGGTGGGCTGTATCAGTCTTTCTATAGATTTCTCCCAGGGACATATCTTGGAGATGCTTAATCCTTCAAAGGCAGACTAAGAGAAAGAAGTACTGGAGGGCTGGTATGGCAAAGGCAGGGGTCTTGTGATTTGGAAGCAAGGTCTAAGTTTTGGAGTTGCGCTGTCCTCAGAAGAACCTTTGCCTTCTGTGCAGAAGATTGCTGGGTGCCAAAGGGAGTTGATGCATTATACTAGTTTCCTATTGCATGTCACGAGCTATTCCAACCTTGCTTGGTTGAACATTCCACATCATTATACCATAATCTCTGTGGGGCAGCAGTCAGAGCACAATGTACATGGACCTCTTGCTCAGGGTGTCACTGAGCTGCGCTCAACCCCGGCACTCACTGTCCTTTTCCGGGCTCATCTTGGTGGACTCCATTGTCCTGGCAGGGTAGGTCTGAGGTGCTGAGCTGTGCAAGGCCATACAGTTCTCACCCCTGTAGCCGTCTCCCCCATTAGTGAGTCCCGTGTGACTACGTCTCCAAGGCCAGCAGGAGAGCCTGTCTGTAGCTCTCTCTCTTTTTCCCTCCCCTTTTCTCTGGTCTTGGGTAACTTAATCACAAATGTGATGCTACTTTTGAATATTCTTTTGCTTAGAATCAGGCAGTAAGGGGAAGATTTTGCACCAAACCCTTAACATCAGACGGTGTGAGCAATAGAATTACCTAGGGCTTCTCTCCCACGTGGAGAAGTCTGTGCCCACATGGGTTACTTATAGTATTGACTATAAATTGATTTTTTGGAATGGGAGGGGGCCAGGAAGACGACTCAGTGGAATAAGAACTTCCCTGGGAAGCGCAAGGGCCTGAGTTCAATCCCTGGTTCCACCAAAAAAACAAACAAACAAAAAACAAAAGGAAAAAACCCCTTTATAGAATGGGAGAGGAATCATAACAAATTACTGAAACCTTTGAGATTTGGCTCTTATTTAGTCAGCAAGATAGCTCAGTGGTCTAAAGCAACTGCTTAGGCAAGCTTAGGCAGGTACAAGGGACTGTAGTTTGATCCCTGGCACCATATGCCACTCCAGCCCTGCCCTCAGGGCAGGCTGAGCTGGCTTGAAAAATAATATAAATAAAATAAAATGTTTTAGCTGGCCAGATAGCTCAGCAGACTAAAGTGCCTGCTGAGGCAAAGCACAGCGGCTGGGACTTGATCCCAGATGTGATGTGCCAGTCCTACCCTCAGAGTGCACTGAGACAGCAATGGAGACTGGGCGTGGTGGTACACACCTGTAATCAGAGTGCTTGGAAGGCTGGAAACAGGAGAATCACTACAAGTCTGATCTACGTAGTGAGACCGTGTAGACTCTGCCCTAAATACATTAGAGAGAAAGAGACAGAGAGAGAGAGAGAGAGAGAGAGAGAGAGAGAGAGAGAGAGAGAGAGAGAGAGAGAGAGAGAGAGAGAGAG
>PVKA01011545.1:0-17225 GCA_004027165.1 Ctenomys sociabilis | reverse complement strand
GAGAAATGCTTATGTGGACATCCATTTTGGCTTCCTTGAATTCAACTGGAATATTTTATAATTTATGACAACTTCTAGCATTGAAGAAATCCAGTGCAGGTGATGGGTCTTGAAGCTTCATTACACTCCCAGGAAGTGCACCTCTAGCCCCAGAATGTCCTTATATTCCTACAAGCAGTCCACAGATTAACAGGAGTTGCAACTTGGAGAAGCTTGCCGACACCCAGGCTGCCAGGCCCCAGCTATACCTGCCGAGTGACACTCTGTCCTCAGAGTCATTACCCTGGGCGATTCTACGTGCATTAATGCTTGGGAAGCATCACACTGTGCCCCACGCTGAGCAGCACGGCCTCACTTTGGGTCGCACCCAACTCACATTCCCTTGGTCAGAGCGTGTGTGTGTAATAGACCTTAGCTCACAGCAGGTAACAGTCTTGACAAGAAACCGTGCGAACACATCAAACTGCTTTGAATTAATACAAGTTTCCAGGGTCAGACAAATTACATCCTTGGGGTATAGAGAGAATTTATAGTGGTGATTAGAGAAGCACTGCCAGTAATCTGACGAATCACAGGGAGTTAGAGAGGTGCCATTTTTTTTCAAAGAAAGAAAAAGATGAATCTTGAAAATTGCTGGGTAGTGAGCCTGACAGCAATTTTCAACAAAATTCTGGGAGGAATTATTAAACAGGTATCTTGTCAGCTTTGAGCAATAGAAATGGTAATCACCAGGAATCATGCCAAATTAGCCTCATCTGTTTTTCTTATAATGTGTTTCTAAGACTGTGAGGCTGAGAGAAAGCTATAGGTATGACGGTTTTGATTTTAGTAGGTTTCCAAGAAACCCCTAAAGATAGGCTTATACAGCACAGATAACAGCATAGCAAAATCAGTTCAAAGTTGATTGAATAATGATCCCCTATAAGGTGAATCACAAATACTTTGAGGAAAGGAATTTTAAGCAAAGAGGTGGTTAGAGGTAAAGGAAAGGAGAAGGTCCCATGTCAGCCAGGGTCTAGTGGTAGAAGTGGATTTCCTAGGAATGTTATAAGCAAGGCATTGATTTTAGGGATTTTACCTTAGTTAGTTCTGGGATCTGATAGCAGCAAGGAAAGTCAGAAAAAAAAGAGGGTCATGAAAAGGGGAAGGAAGGACAAACTCAGATATATGAGGTTGTTCTGGAATCTCTAATTTTTCAGTTTCAGTGATGCAGGGATAAGGCAGAGGAAAGAGAGGCTGAAGGAGGTGAGGTCTGTCTTTGCAGTCAGTGGTATGCCAGTAAGCTCAGCGGGTGGGCTTGGGGAGATATTAGGGGCTAACTCAATGCTGTTGCCCCACTCTGAGCTCCAGTCTATCTAAGCTTTTCCTGTGGCCAATCTCATCTCAGAGCCATGAAACAGGAATTGGGAGCAGTGCAGTTTCCACTTAGGTGAGCTGACATTAGCTCAAAACTAATATAGCCACTAGGGCTCCGTCCTTGACTATGACGCACTGGCTGCATTTAATAATGCAAACTGTGCACGACAAAACATACTAGAAATCGAAGTTCAAGACAAGACCCCCCTAAACGGGTTTCTCATTCATCGAGTTCCAGGTTAAATGGTAGCAGCTGGCGTGCCTGTGCTCAGTGAGTGCGCATCCGCATTTCTGTTCTGCACCTGTATCCCCAGAATTTACTTTATATGCTCACAGTGCATATTAGGAGTTTGTATATATATATATATATATATATATATATATATATATATATGTATTTTTTTTTAACCTGCTGATTTCTATTATCTATAACAGAATGCCAGCTCTGTGAGAGCAAGGCCATTTTGCCTTTTGTGCAGTGCTCAGCGCTCAGGATCTGGAGAACACTCAGAAGGTACTCTATATTAAGTGAATAGGAAATTAAATTTAGTAAGAATAAACTCCTGTGTTGAGGAATAAAAATGTCAACTGTGTACCTAGATTATGTATTTGGCAATTGCAATTATGTCCTTCCAGAGATGCAAAACTGTAAAGATGATTAATACTATCTGTGCTTTAGGAAGGAATAGAGAAGAGATGAACTGGTGACCCATAGGAGATATTCAGGGTGGTTTAGCAGCTTTATGTAATACGGTGAAGATGGATATGGACACTGTGAATTAGTATACATTGAGCCGACACCCATAAAAGTTTACAGCATAACTAAAGTTCAATAGATTCAAATTAAAAAAAAATCATTATTATGTTAGAGAGTTTCCATGAGAGAAGGTATCATTATATTTAACAAATTACACGCATTACAAATGTAGTAAACAATTTTGCTGAATGGGATGAGTATGAAAATCTAAGTAACTTTGAAAAAGATTTTACTCTATAAGAACAAAAGCCAAAGAAACTGTAAAGAAGCATTGTGCTGTAGCTGATGCAATTGTTTCTCAACTGACAATAGGCTTAACATTCTGCCACCACTGTAAAAATCACTGGAATTGAATAGTTAAGTAATGGGTAGCAAGTGGTAGGAGCCAGATTTCCTGGAAGCAAGGAAGGAAGGAAGGAAGGAAGGAAGGAGGGAGGGAGGGAAGGAGGGAAAGAGGGAGGGAGGGAGGGAAGAAAGAAAAGCAGAAAGAACTGTCCAGATACAACAAATCTACCTGGGGAGAGAGGCGGGGCACTTATGCTCTGGAAGCAGAGGCCAAAAGAACAGCGTAGTGAAGAACTACCAGTAGGACGAGGTGGAGCCCTGAGTCTTCTCAGATGCTGTGACCATGTGTGTGCTGGCCAGCCCCACTGCGATCATACTGTGCCAGTGGCTCCAGGCAGCCTCAGAAACTCGTCATTTTCTTATGACATCCAGATGGCAAGTTTTCTCTGATCATCTTGAAATTGCACACTCTGGAAAGACGGAGAGAAATAATTGTTGATCATGGTGAGCAATGGATTTAAGAGATGCCTCTGAGAATATATTTATGCACATGCAGTCTTCTCTTAAAAAGAGAACTAATAAAAAGTGAAAAGAAACAAAATCAAGACACAGAGTAAACTGACACAGTGATTTTAATACTGGATCTTAATATCTTGGTTTTAAATACTGTCTGGTATAATGTTGCTTTAGGCCAGCTCCCAGGATAGTTTTTAAATAGCATTTATGATGTTATCCATAGAACCACATGGCGTTGCCTTCTAGAATTCCTGGTGGATCTCCTCTTCTTCTGAGGAAGCAATAGTTGAAATTTGGTCGTTCCCTTTTGTATTGCTGGCAAGAGTGTGTTCTTGTTCTCGTGTTTCCATAACTCATGCCTGCACTTTGTGATTCATGCTCTAAAAATCCTGAGGCCTCAGAAATACAGTTAAGAATGCAAAATTATGGGATGCTCAAGCACTTTAGCTCTGTGACAGTGTATTACATAAAAAGCTCAGTCTTTTTTATTAGCCCTCTAGTAGAGCAAAAGTTTTAATAGAACTCTCTCATGAAGAACCATCCTTACATCCTTCATATATGAAGAACACAATATGTGCACATTGACATGTATACATGTATGTTTAACCTCATGTGATTTTTATTACTAAGCTCAGTATTCAATTAGTTCTGAAATATAAATATGTAAGTGTATGGCAAGTTAAAATCTGTTACTTGCAGGTTGGCTGTATTGATAGTTTGCATGAAATAGTAAATGCAAATAATGTGATTTTTTTTAGATGTTCCTAACCTTTGGTTTCAGTGGGATTGTTTTTTGGCTGGCTCAGGCTGCCTTAAGGGCAGGTCTGGTATGGCATGTGGAGCTGGAGATTGAACCGCAGTATCCTGCACCTGACTGCATTTGCATGAGCAGGCGCTTAAACAACTGAGCTAACTAGCAGGCCCCCTAACCTTAGATTTAATGTCTCGGCTTTGCCCTACTAAATTTCAGATTATTTGGTGATATAATTATAGTCAAATTAATGCTATGGAGTATGGGTGCGCACCAGATTTTGTACAATTATGCTTTTAGTGGGAATTCACAGGCATAATGTCGTCTTTTTGCCTTTCTTTTCTCTAGACCAAGAGAAGGCCCCTGATTTTTACTTTCTGGTGTCCATCTTTGAGAGCACCATTTCTTTAATTTATGTCCTAGAAGCAGTTAACTGTGGGTTGTGTCACCAAGCATATGCCTGTCAGCTTTTGTAATATGAATCTGCTTCCTTGTGTCAGGAATGCCTTTCTTGGTTGCCTTTGGCTACTTTCATTATCTGTGGGTCTCCCTGAATAGACTTCAGGCTCCTTTACTGTTGGAGAATGTGTTGTATCCATTCTCCATTGTGTCCTGCCCCATGGTGCTGTTTTGCACTTTCTTGCTATCGCTCACACTGGACCTTTAGACTCCCCCTGCTTTACCTACCTGCTGATCTACAGGTTAAGGGCACGTGAAATGTCATAACCTGTGCAAACCAGTTGCTCAGTTGGATCAAATAGCATCTTCAGCTCCACTTTGCTCTGCTCTATTTATGGCTCTAACTTCTTTCTGCTATGCATTTAATTTGTTTCTCTCTCACACCTACCCCACCCCATGTGTGTGCATGCCCACAAGCTTTCTGGAGCTGCTTGAGGCTAAGCATCCTGCTTACTGGAGCACAGCAGTAGTATCTGTTCAATGCACTACAGATGCCTCATATGTGTAAGCTGAATGACACATCATAGGGCCTTGTGATGATAGTTTCAAAGCCATCTGTTCTCTGGCAATTCACAAATCTCTATCCCCTTCCTACATCTCTTTTCACCTATCTGTACCTCTAGATCTAGTGATCTTCATAACCCAGTTGAGCTGATTCTGAGCATAAGTGTTATTTCATCCCCCTATTTTACAAACTAAATGCCCAGTTCTTGCCTGTTTATCACCAAAGTAAATTCTGAGTCTTCCACCTTTGCACCACCTCCTTATCCACAGCCCTGGTCCAGGGCACCTTTGTGCCCCCCTCAATTACTGCCACCATTTTCTTACCTGAACTACAGTGAGAGCTTCCCATTGGTTTACCTGCTGTCCCTGTTACTCCACCAAAATCGATTTTTATGGGGTGGCTAGAGGAGACTGCAGCATTCATCAGCACACAGCTTTCTCTAAAGTCCTGCTAACAGCTTCCAACTGAATGTAAATTTCTAACCACATCAACCAAAGTTACAAGCTGTCTGATCCATGAATAACCTTCAGGCTTTCCTTCTTTGTTCAATACGTTACAGGACATTGTCTGCATTACTGTCACTAAAACATGGCAAGCTCATTTGCTCCTAACTAGGAATTCAGTTCTTGCCCTCCCATAGCTTTTCACAAGCACCTCCCTCGAGTGCCCAGCGAGGGCTTCCCTGGGCACTGTGCTGAGCGTCCCATGAGTTCATCTTATTTGTGGCCCTTCCTGTTTGCAAGATGTTTCTGTTGTCCTCTTTCCATCTAGAGTGAGATCTCTGGCACATAACTGTTCCAGCCTTAATGTGTCTGCCAGCCGATGGTGGTGAGAGTGGCAGCAGCTCACTGGCAGCATGCTTGCTTCTGTGCCCACTGGTCCTTTTCCTGTGTTTAGGGTTTGCTCCGTTTTGAGGGTGTCTGTGCTCATCACAGCTGCTTTTTCATGCTCGACAAAGAGCCCACTGGAGGTAGGCACCACACTTGCATCCACCTCTCGGAGAACGTGGCACGGAGCAGTGCTGTGTAGAAAGTGCATGTGTTTTCCTTTTAATTCTGTAACCACTCTTTCCTCCCTCATTCTTTGTCTAATGGAATTGCTTGCTAGTTATAGGAAACTTAAATTCCTATTAGAGCCCTTTAAGACTGAGATTGGAGAATTGATGAGGCCTATAATTGGTAAAAGAAACTCTGACCTAAGGTGCTTGCCTAATGAAAGAATGTGGTAGGAGGGCAGTGGGAATAATTTCACTTAATAGAAGAGATGAAGATTTGATGCTCAGGATAGCAGTTTATTAGGCAGCAAGACCAATGCTATTAATTCACTGAAAAAAGTATTCTGTGAGAAAAGTTCTGCTTCTCTACAAGCTAGAGGACTGGCTTCCTTCTCCTCATAAATTATATCTCTTTTACTTTTATTAACATTATTAAATCAAAATTTATCTTTGTTGTAAAAATTTAGATTGTATTAACTTAATATATAAACTGAACAATGATATTGGACCAAGGTAACTGGCTTTACTCTCAACCAAGGGGAATAATCTGTAAGCATCAAGGGGATATGCCAGGTTGTTTGATAAACTCTAGTGACCAAGAGGTGATCTGGAATGTAGGGTTCTAATTATTAAAGGTTGGGAAGAAAGGAGCAGGAAAAGGGAGGTTGGATTTGATTATTCCAGTGTGTTGAAACATCACACCAAAACCCATTACTACGAACAATTAATATATGTGAATCAAGTTAAATATACTATGAATGAAAAAACTATTCCTGCAAAGATGGTTCAGTTTGCTTCCATATAGTTTTTTTCCCACACCATTTATCAGGCCTGATGTCATGAAATGAGCTCAATGAGTGACAGCAATGAAGTTGGACTTCAGGGACTTCCCATTGGTGGTGACCATGCCCCCCGACACCAGCCTTCTCCCCTCTGCACGGGTCCTAGGCCCATTGATGACTTCTGATCCCAAACAAAACTTCATCTTTTCCTGTCCTGTCCTCCTCTCCATGTTTCACTGACCACGCAGCAAAGCTCTCATGCCTTTACTGCCTTTCCCCCATCTAGATTAAAGGAGAAAAACAGATTTGTCAATGGGTAATAACATCTCAATGTAGGAACCAATGGCATTTGCATGTTTAAAATAAAACTTCCTGGAGAGAATGATATCTTACCAGTAATAAATCATCACTAGAGGAATTTCAGACATCACATTAATCTATATCATATTATAAAACACCCAAGTGCCACAAGACCTAATGTCTACATTAATGAGGACATAATAAATTAGTGGAGTTAAAAGGTGATTTCAGGTAGCTTATGGTTTGCTAAAATAGCACGAGTGTATTTATTGAGGTCTGGTTCCAGTTTGGGGTGCAGAAAGGTTCTTCGAAGTGCTTTGCAGTGATACTGGGGGCCTCTTTGTGCCCTTCTCGCCTTCCCACGGTCCCATTGGGTTAGTTTTCAGAAGAAACAAGCACAGGAGATAGGGGCAGCATGTATCTGGTCGGTCCCTCAGAATCAGCGGATCCAAATTAGATTCATTCTCTTCTTCCGCCTTTTCTGGGATGTATGTCTCTTAGTTTTCATCTCGGCTAAAAAGCAGGTCATCTGAGAAACATCCTCCCTCCACTTCTCTGGGTAGCCTGGGCCCCACGCCTCTGCGTTCTACCTCCTATCTTCATTGCCACTGGTCTGGGTGACACCAAGCTTTGCGCTCACCTTGGCCTATTTATTGTGACAGCCTCCCATCGGTCTCCTGCATCCCGTGTGGTGCCCATAAATCCATCCTTTACACTTCTAGCAAGTTCCTAAACCACAAACCCCAGACATTACTTCTGTTCTCTATACAATTTATTCTAAGGCAAATCACTCTTTATCATTTATGACTGTGGTTTTGCCTCTTTAGGATATGGCTTTACTGACTGACAGTCACCGTGGGACTCAGTGTTCTGGTACCTATTATCTGCTTGTGCTTGGCTAAAACTCCCCGTTCTGTTTTGCTCCTGTGCCTCACTTCTGTGTAGGCTGCTCTCGCTCTCAAAGTGTGTATCTGCTCTGTGAGGTCATCAAGGTTCTGTGCTGATGCCTTCTCTGAGAAGCCCTTCTGATTGCCATAATCTCCAAGTAGCATATGTTACGCTTTATTTTGTATAGCAGTTAAACCCAGTGAATACTTTTATCATAATCTTCATAACTTATGCTTCTGTGCTGCCTCTAGTAGACTGAAGAGATAATAAGGACCAGAGTATTTATTATTACTTATTCATTTATTATTTTGGGATATCACATGGTACTTGATGTCTGACATGCAATAAATATCAAAAGAGCTGATATAATCTCTTCCTCTGTGCTAGTCTTGTTCTAACTACTTTATATGAATTACTTTTTTCAAGTGCTACAGTAATGTTTTGAGGTAGATAACACAGCGAAAGCTTTCAGTGCTGCATGTCCCTGTCCCTTGACTTACCTCTGATTTCAGTCATCACTGTGGCAGACAGTTTTGTATGAGCTCAGACTCATGCTGAGTGTCTCACCACAAGCACACTGTGTGTCAATCTGCTTTCTGTCTTGGGCTCCTTCTAAAGCTGTGGGATGTCACTAGATCTGTTTGTGAGCCCAGCTGAAAGCCAGAGGGAGTCCCAGTTCAATCTTCAAGCCTGAGTGCATATGAGCTGGTTGGTAAATTCACCAGACTCTCCCCTTTGAATATGGAATTCTTTTTTTTTTTTTTTTTTTTAATTTTATGTACTTGGCATAGTGTCTCACTATGCAGCTCCAACTCGTAGTTATCTCCTGCTTGTAAGCCTCCCCAGCACTGGGATTACAGTCTTGGTGGCTGGCTTAGCACACCTGAGGCAGGGCTGGCACAGCATGTGGTGCTGGGGATCGAACTTTGAACTTGCCTAGATAGGCGATTAGATCACTGAGCTATCTCCAAGGTCCTAAATATGGTATTCTAATAGGCATTCATCAAACTCTCAGAGATCTTGACTGAATCAAACTTCCTAGCTTGGAGAAGCAACTTAAATAATTCTATTCCTCTGCAGCTCAGTCTCATATTAGCCATTCTGCACCACATGCAGAGGCATCCACTAGGTAAATTTGTTGATTCCAATTTTGAGGAAGCCTAAATTAAGACTAGCACCACCAGTGTCTCTACTGTATTAGACACAGAGGCACAGAGAGGCTGAGGACCTTAAGATTTACTCCTGGAAAGGCAAGAAGACTGGGTTTGTTCTCAGAGACAGGCTGCAATATCCCATTTTCTTGGCCACCTCTCCACTATGACTAAAGCTGGAAACAGATGTCAGAGTCTCCATTACATGCAAATAAAAAGTAATATGAACATGGCGGTTAGAATGAATAGGTATCCCATGTATTTCTGTCACTGATTACAACATCTATATTTAGTATGTTTATACAAATGTTTTAGTGCTTTGAACTTTTCTATGGGATGTCATACTGATTAAAAATCTCTATTATCTGTGGGAAGAAAAACCATTTTCTTTGGAAAGGAAAATAACATTATACGATTCCCAGTACCTCCCCTTCCAAAAAATGTTATGAGCCACTTGACTTGGCTGAAAAAATGTTGAAAACTTGTCTTGGTTGAAAATTAAGTGTTCTAGCTTTAGAAGGAAGGATATATGGCTTCTTTGGGCTTCTCAGTCTCCCTCCAGATGAATTCTAATTTCTAAGTTCTAAAAGTTTTGAGTATTTTTTCCCCAGAATAAGAGCAGTGTAAAAGAATGATAGAGGAAACATTGAATGGTTATATATTCCTATTTTGAAAAGTTTCAGCTTTATGATTTCAATTATGAAATTGTCTGCATAGAGGCAATGTGGAAAGTAGAAGGAGCATGTAAGTTACACTTAGGAAGCCAGTGCCATCTGAAACATGGGCAGCTATAGTTGTAGTCTTGAGTGACTTGATTTTCCCATCTGGGTCTTACTTTCCTAATGTGCAGAATAAAGAGTTTGAGCTAAAAGTGATTGCTCTTATTTTTTTCAGTTATAAAGAATCTGGTGAGATCACTGTGATGATACCTGCTTTTTCTCCCCTCCCTCCCAATGTACCTGTGCAGGTGTTTGCACCACTCCCTCTGTAACTTCAGGGCTTTCTTACATGTCATGTTGACCTGGACACACAGAGAAGGGAGGAAGTAGGGAGAGAGAAAGCCTTCAGGTCCTGTCCCCAGAGACCTGTGTCTTCAGATAGGGACCTGTCTGATCACGTGAGGTGGTCTGCAGGTCCCACATCAGACCCGTCCTCCTAGGGTCGTCAAGTAAGGAAGAATTCCTTAAACTTGTTTTATTTAGTTTTTCTTTTTTTCTGAGAGAAGAGATTATACCTTTTGCTTACTGCTAGGCTCAATGTAAATGAATTATTTGATGACTCTAGGTGCTATTTAAATAGATATTAGAGGAAACAACCATTTATATCTCACTTGCATCTCATTCTATCATTTTTCTGTGTTTGCCTATCTTTTAAACCAGGGCAGTAAATGATATAAGTGATTGACTGATTGTCTGTTCCCTAAAAATAATCTTTGCTGTACAGTGCAAATAAAAAGTAATATGAACATGGTGGTTAGAACAAATAGATATCCCATATATTTCTGTCACTGATTACAGCATCTATAATTAGTATGTTTATACAAATGTTTTAGTGTTTTGAACTTTTCTATGGGATGCCATATTGATTAAAAATCTCTATTTTCTGTGGGAAGAAAAACCCCATTTTTCTTTGGAAAGGAAAATAACATTATACGATTCCCAGTACCTCCCCTTCCAAAAATGAGAATCTAATTGGCTGGAGAAAATCAAGAGACCAGCTTCAGATGAACTCATGCTTTGACTTATATCATCCTTTGTTTTGATAAAAACAGTAGCATCATAGCTCCTTTTGGTTTTTCTGACCAAGTCCAGAGTTCTTACCTTCATATTCAAGCTGTTTTAATCACTTTTCTCATCCATGAGGCAAACTCCGGACATCCTGACTCTCAGGGGCTCGGGGGGTATGCTGGCTGTGTATGCTGTGGTCAGCTGGCTCCAAGGCGGGAAGCGGTGATGGTTGTGTTTGTGGGAGGAAAGCGGCTCATGTCCAGTTGAGTAGGTCATACAGAGACAGAAGGAGCTGGGCAGGACAGACACCCTTCCAGGTCATGGCTGGTGGCTCTTCTCTTTTGAGCAGGACTTACCTCCTAGCAGCACATTAATCTACATTGGCCTGTGATCCGATCTTCACCCCACAGCCCTGCCTCACAGGGCATGGAAGTCTTGGGAGTCTTGGTCTGAGCTGTAGCATACGCCATGCTGTGGTTCCAACCTCTGTGCTCTGACAGGTGTATCTGTGCATCACTAATTTTGTAAGTTCTTTGTTACTCTCAGGGCAGATTCTGATCATTTGATGGCTGGAGGTGTGAGTGTGGAACATAGGATGGGAGCTTTGTACCCAAGAAGCCCTGGGCCATCGGGACACTGCCATCTCTCAAGAGCATTTTGTGCTTTGAATTTTGATTGGTTTCTGAATTCTGATACACTCCTCAGGCCAGAGAGATAGCTCAGTGGCATAAGCACCTGCCTGCCAAGCCAAGGTCCTGAGTTCGATGCTTGGGACAAAAAAATAAAATAAAAATTAAAGTAAAATAAAATAATGAATTCTGATATACTCCTGTGACAGCAGGAGTTTTTGTCTAAGTAAGTTGGTTAGGTTCATAGGCTAGGATTTGAGTATCATCAGAGCATCAAACTGTTTGTTTGTTTATTTATTTATTTTTGTTTGAAAGTAGCTAGAACATTAGCACCTTCTTTAATGTCAGCCCGGTATGGTACGATGCCAGCTGTTTTCTGGCAGTTGCCCTGAATTTTTTAACATGTAAAGCTAAAAATGACCTTTGAGAGTTTGCTATCTGTTTGATGTATGTGCTCACTCAGATACTTTTTCAACAACCACTTTTAAAGGGTCAAAGAATGAACACAATAATTTTAGTGAAAAACAAATGACAGTCCCTTCTGGGTTTTGGGACTTTATTACAGACTACATGCACCTTGTGTTTTGAATGTAACTTATACATTTTATGGTTTACACATATGTGATTTTGTCTGAATTAAAATTGGGGATGGAAAATATCTTGAGACTGTTACAAAAAATTTTAAGTAAAGCAACATTTATTGTGATAAATTAAGTAATGACATTATCATTTTATCATCTCTCTTTGAAATTGAAGTAAAATACTTTAAAAATGAATAAGCTGGAAGAGTTTTGAACAGCGAATAGAGCTTTCTGAAAGCTGTGCAGGAATATATTTAATCATGCTTCACGTAGAACTTTGTTTTTGTTTCCTACTTGTAAGACATGAAATAATTTCATCCGTCTTGACTATTGACAATTGCCCCTTTGCTGATGCTTTAAAGTGTGAAAAAACTTTTTTACTGAATCAAAATTTGTGCTCTTGGCATTGGAAAACTGCCTAGCTGCAGAGCTGTGGAAGCATAACAATTGGGCTTCTTCATTGCGGTTGGTTCTGGTGTCGCTCTTACTTTGGGGTACAGCAGGCGTGTTGATTTGTGGTTACTGGTTTCCTACTTTCCTACTTTATTCTTCTGTTAGAAAAGGAACAAGACCAAGTTGGAATACATATCTTCTTTATGATAATAAATATATTACTATATATAGTATACTACATAGTATGCTATATATACATTATACTATGTATACTATATTGTACTTACGATACTATATTTTACTTCTCATACTCTATTTTCCCATAATTTTATTGAAGAGCAAATAGCAATGAGACAGTTTCAAATCAAATAATGTAAGATATTTTAAAAATTAAAATATATTTTAAAAGTAGGAATAAATAATTATATATGTTTACACATAAGTTTAGTACTCTAACCATATATAGCATTGTAGCAGCACAGTCCCACAACACTCCTTTTCCTGTTTCCTGCCTTCATTTACCACCCCCCTCCTTTTTAAACAAACATCTACCCAAGAGGCAGCAGGGCAGCAACAGTCATGTCATGACAAGCAGCACTTATGCAGAAAACCAGAATGACAGGTGCTCAAAGCATAAACCTACTATTACAGATTGTCATCTTCAGTGCATTTGCTTCGTTCACAGGTATCTGCATATATAGTTAGTCAGGGTGGGAATCCTTCCAATTAACTGCTAGATTAAAAAATCTTCTGAAGATTCTCAGAATCATTACCATCTTTTACATATAACTGTATAGCTTTGTCTCTGTCATGTTTCTTAGCTCTTCTCCTTGCTCTCTCTTCACTGTCTAATCTTCAAGTTCTTGCTTTCCTTTTATTTGTGTTATACCTTTCTATTTGTAATTCTTCCTTTGAGTTCTTATACTAGGGAGACTATTTGATATTTACACATGTGGGTCTGGTTTATTTCACTTATGAGTATATGTTCAAGTAACATCCACTTAAATATGAAGATTTTGCGTTTACCATTCTTTATAGCTGAGTAATATTCCATTGTATAAAAATACCACATCTTTTTCATCCATTCCTCAGGTGACAGGCATCTTGATTGTTTCCAAGATTTGGCTATCACAAATTGTGGTACTACAAACATAGGTACACATATATCACTATGGTATAATGTTTTCAGTTCATCCCAGTGGGGGAATAGCTGGCTTGAATGGGATTTCCAACCCTAGTGTTTTAAGGAGTCTCCATACTGATTTCTGTAATGGTTGCACCATTCTGCTTTCCCACCAGCAGTGGAGAAGTGTTCCTTTTTCCCCACAGCCTCTCCAACATTTGTTGTTGGCTGATTTCTTTATGATAACCATTCTTTCTAGGGTGATATGATATGTCAGTGTTGTTTTAATTTGCATTTCCTGGATGGCTAGTGATGTGGAGCATTTTTTCATATTTATTTGCTTCTTTAATTTCATCCTCTGAGAAGTGTGTGTTCATCTTGGATGCCCATTTCTGGATTGGGTCTTTAAATTTTGGGGCCCTAATGTGTTTTGGTTCTTTATAAATTCTGGAGAGCAGTCCTTTGTTTGTCTGAATACTTATTTGTCAAGATTTTTTCTGAATTTGTGGGTTGCCTTTTCACTTTGTTGGTAATTTCTTTTGATGTGCAAAAACTTCTCAATAAGAGGAGGTTCCAGTCATTAATTTTTTCAAGTGTTACCTGTGCAATTTCATGTTTGCTCATGAACTCTTTGCTTACCTCTATGTCTTCAAGATTTCTTCCTACTTTCCTTTCTAGGAGGTTTAGTCTTTCTGTTGTAATGTTTATTTTCTTACTTAATGAAGTATCAGTTCACTTTTACTTTGTGTCTAGCAGAGCAATATCTTGGTCCTTTATAATGTATTCTTGATATTATACATTTTTATTCAACATTCAACCCAGTAAAGTGAAAAATTTGGATGCATCAAATAATATTTTCTTAAATTTGCCATTTTTTTCATAAGTCAAATGTGTTAATGACTTTTATAAAATTAAAAACAGCTTCTTAGTGCTAAGAAATTAATGTAGTTGAGGAAAACATTTAGAATATAGTTATTAACTTTTTAAATTGTTCATAATACTATTTATGGTTAAAATAAGATAAAGTAGTTCTATGAGATTTTTGAAACTAGCAGTTAAATGGTAGGATTCTCACCCTGACTAACTATATATGCTGACACCTGTGAACCAAGCAACTGAATTTAACAAAGTGTAATAGAAGGGTCACACTCCAAAAGCCTTCCATTCTGGTCTTCTAATTGTGTACCTCTTCTCATGACATACCAGCTATTACTATACTGCCCTTTTTTAAAGGGTAGTAAATGAAAAAAAAAGACATAAAATATCGCAAGACAGTCATACTACAATGCTACTATGCTGTATATGAATGGATTTTTAAATATCTATATAGATAAATGTAAATGCTCGTTCCTACTTAAATTTTTTTTTTCTTTTTCATATTCTGTATGGACTTAGAGTTTAGTATCTCAATACTTGATGGAAAATACATGTTCCATGTTATGCCTATGATGTCTGATATTTAGACTAATAGTGTGGGTAAATTGAACTGCGTATGTTATAGGGTAATAATAAACTTCTCTTCAGGAGGGTTAACAACCTAAGTTTGCAGATCAAAAATTGGAGAAAAAGAAAGGCTGCAAGGTCAGCCAACATTTTGGCCCTAGCCTTTCAAGGTCAGTGAAGACTCAGGACATAGGAAAATTTGTAATGTAACATCATATAATGCAGTAGTGCCCCAAATTTTCTGATCAAGGAGATTATGGGGCCACAGAGGAATGTGATCAATGATGTATAGTGTGCCTAAGGAGAGTCACATGGAGAGAAAACTCTCTCAGGCTTCAACAGAAAGCAAATTGGTCAAGCAATGGCTGTGACTCATCCACAAGGCTGACACTGACAAGGGATCTACAAAGTGCGGTACAGGGTTACAGCATAAACCCCATGGGTACCTGACTGTCCTTATCTGATACAAAAGTTACATTTTTTGTTATATAGGTCTTGCTTTAACTCAGTCTTAACCATCCAGCAGAAAAGTATAAAAATGGAGGTATATAAAGTAAAGTCACATTAATATAGTGTGAATGGCTCAAGTCAACAACTTCTGTGGATAACCCGCTTCTATTGTGGACTGCTGATCTGTGTTAGATTGTTTTATTAAAAATATCTATCTATCTATCATCTATCTATCTATATCTATCTATCATCTATCTATCTATCTATCTATCTATCTATCTATCATCTATATTTAGCATGTTTTGAAAATCTGTAACGTATGTATTGTTATATGTTACCCTGTTTATGTAATTTTTTCTCTTTGTTTTTGCTTCTATTTTTCATTCTTCAAGTTAAAATACAAATAAATACATTTTTTAAAAAGTAGTTCCAAGCAGGTAAAAATTAATGCTGAACGAATTTCAATTTATTTTCTAAGGTGATTGTCTTAGTCTGTTCCTACTGCTGAAGTAGAATTCATAGACTGTATAATTAATCCATGACACAAGTTTACTCCTCACAGTTTAGGATGCTAGGAAGTTCAGGATCAAGGCAACAACAGCAGACTCAGTATCTGGAAAAGACTGCTTTCTGCCTTAGCCCCTTATTGCTGGGTCCTCATACAACAGAAAGAAGAAGAACAGAAAGGACACTGCTCCCTTGCATCCCTCGCATATCCTGCTCATGAAGGCCCTGTCCTGATTACCCCTCCAGCCATAATAATTCTGAACACTATCATGCTGATGATTAAACATTGGTTTCTGAGTTTTTATGCAACATGTTCAGATCATAGCAGTGGTGCTGACAGAGGTGAGGGTTCCATTGTTCTACTATTCTGTTGCATACAATCTCTTCAAATGCTGGCGTTGGCCTCTGTCCTCTAGGACTTTGTGTTCTACCGCAGTAGGTAAAGATAACTTAGATGCTGCCCCAGCCTCTCACAATAGTATGCAGCAGTTGGTTAAAGCAATGCTAATAAGCTGGAGAAATTCATGGGGAAAAAAATGGATTGCTAACCTGTGCTTCTTTCTAATTCCTTTGCTGCTCTGAAAAGTACCATAGGATTCCTTTAACTAGAAGAGAAGCTCAATCTAAGCACTTTCACTCTCGATTAAACTCATGATATAGTAGTCTGGTGGCTTTCACACTTATGCTGGGTGTTTTAATTATGGTACTAAGGTGATCTACTTTTTCTAGAACTTACTTTCTGTGTGTGGTGGGGCAAAGGCAGGGATATCATGAGGATGCAGTAGAAGAAGTGATGTGGTTGTGTTTTTATTTTTCCACATTAGTTTTAACTGGAGTCTCTGGAGCTCTGGAAGTTTTGAAACATTTCCACAATGCCAGACCATGCACAATGCAAGGAAGGGCACCTAGAAGATGTATAAAGTACACTTCAATGAACAAATAAGCAAATGAGTTTGTGGGGGTTGCCCCTGGCTTATGCATCCTTAAGAATAACTCTCTCTGTCAGAGAACGTCAAGGGCAATCAACATCTGAGCTATAGATTGAAGCTATGGTATATGTTTTCCTTTCAAATTCAGAGGTTCTTGAATTTAAATGCAGGTTGGATCTAGATGATAAGAAATCATCATTTTTGACTAGCAGTCCCATTTGGCTAGCTACCATGTATACGTAGTTTGTATGGGTATATTCTGAGAGGTTTTAAAATGGTTTTGTGTTGCAACATTGGCTAAGAGTATGTTGTCATCTTAATGGTCTCAGAGTGTGATTGATCGATATTCCAATACAAAACAGTCCGGGCTGCCCCAGTGCTCTCTTCAGGCCTTCCTAATACAGTCTACTTTATGACACACCTGATAAAAGTTTGATGTTATCTTCTTACCTCTGTCAATGTATAAAAAAATAGAAACAATCAAATATGAAATGTTCTTGGTCAGCTTGAAAGTGATTTCCAGTAGATTTTCTTAATATGAGATGGGCTTTAAAAATTCTTCACAACAAGGATTACAGTGCTGTATAGTGTGAGTTTCTTCTTGAAATACAAAATTAACAGAAAAATACTGCTCAGTTATCTGGTGAATATTGGTATGAATACTAAAATGGCCATATGTTTCAATCTTTTTTTTTTTTT